>ADNK01002859.1:32500-41741 GCA_000320545.1 Bigelowiella natans CCMP2755 | reverse complement strand
CCACGCGCAAAGCCATCAAATGGTGCAGAGGAACAACGCGCAGCGTGCATCCGCACACAACGGGTGGGGATTTTGGCAACTCTGAGACCTTGAAAATGGACATTTGGTCAACACTTCGGTCATTTTCTCAGGGTTGGCCATCGGCCAAGTTCTGATGACTTTTCTTGACCAACTGCAACTGCATGATGCTTGAAAGCGCGTCGCAAAGCGATGCACTGTTCACAACCCCGTCGTCATCGGGTTTGACGGAGCTGTGAGTGATGCACCAGTGGCTCATTGCGTGCAGCGTCGCGAAAGCTCCGCCAGCGACATTGTTCTCAATGTCCACATTTTGATCACGAAAGTAGGTGGCAATCTGCCTGGTGCAATGACATGCTACATGGCATGGGACCGCCAGTCGTGCAAATCGCATGAGCTTGCATTCCAAAGAACGTCACGAAGGTTTCGGCGCACATGGCTGCATGTGGCATCTAGAGAGGTTTCATTGGGCAAAATGACACAATTTAGTAGCAGCTGTGTATCGCTAATCTATCTAAATGTACTTGTTGCATGACTGCAATGCATTGTCTACTGATCGAGTATATTGTGAGAGCATGCACGTAATGTTCTCAGTGGGTTAGAATAGCGGTCAACTAGTACACTCCAATATGGCTTCAACCATTAACAAATTTGCCACACGATATATAATATCGCATAAGAAATTTATGAATCGTCTTGCAGTTTTAGGTATCGGAATAGTGCTGATTCTATTCTATAGAAATAATGAAATACTACTCTAGCCTTTCCCCATAAATTATTCACTTTCGTGAATAGAATGCTGTAAACTAAACGAGTTCAATGCACGTATCCCCACAAGCTATTATGTAATATTTCTTGTATGCCCTACTAATGCAATACTAATGGAAACTATTCTGAATCACTAGTAACCAAATGTAACTTCCTTAATCGATCTTGCAACATCATGACCCTGATGGATGGAAAAAAAATGATGAAATTCACTAAAATATTACGTTAACAGATATAGTTGCATATTTAATTACAATCTTATTGTAAAAAGGTGATAATATTTATTTTTTAACCATTTATGATATGAATTGATGAACCTGATGTATGCTAGAATAACATTGAGGTAATCTATAAATAACTACCCTTCATAAATCTCGGTGTTTCCGAACTTATCAATCGTACTCTCTTCGAAATCTTTCACCTTCAGCGTTATAAGTTGAAAGAAAATATGTACATAAAAAAAAAAAGACAAAATGAACATCTTTATTGATTTAACCATTTGTATTGATTATATCCAAAGTTGTGTTGAGTTATGATTATATTATCATAATTGGTAAATATAGTAATTAATCTTACTATGTCACATAAATGTAGTATACCAATTCCAACGTCCTCAACTGCTTTCTAACATAAATATTACAATAATAATAAAAAAGCAAACATTATGCAATGGATCTCTGTATTTTTAAAAAATTTGCATCGATTTCAAACAAATTTTATGAATGAAACTCATTATAATTTCTCTTGATTCGTTAATTATATAGAACTCATGACACATAAGACATATGGTAAATATGCAAAGACTCTCTGAATTTCATAATCTAACTCTCGCTTTTTGTGTTTCCTACTCGTAGACGCCAGAATTTATGTAGCATTCTGATAGCTTCGCAAGACTATGCAACTGATAAAATAATTTCTAATGAATTAGAAAGTATTGTATATAAAATAGTAATTTGCTATGTTGGCCCTTTGTGATGTTTGAACTAACCGTCTCTGAAAAGTCCGTCATATTTTGAGTATAATCGGCACCTCGCAGTAGTGATACATAGCGTTTCTCCAAGGCGCTATATTGTAATTTTATCATAAAATTTATTATCAAAAAAGTTTTTATATCATATTTCTACAATGAGAAGAGAAATTTAATCGTACAGTTCCAAAAGTTGAGTGTCAGGAGGGCCTCTGTAGTTCGCTTCTAGATACCTACATGAAATAATTATGTTCTGGAAGATAAGCTATATAGATTCTAGCTAAATTTCAGGAATCAAAAATTAAAGACATGTGACGTATAATTATCAAGTTGTACTATCTCATGATAGAATTATATTTAGCGTTGCATTGAGTCACTATTACTCGATGTATATATTCCAGAATATTGTTGAATTCTCTTGTAGATGAGCAACTTCCTTAAATAAGTGTCCCAAGCTAAATAAAAATATAAAACAAAAACATTAATTGTATAATTTACGTTACCAATATTTAATAAAATTAGTCTATATTTTCTTTAATATTGTTATCCTATGTGAATTTAATTAGATATTAAGCATCATAAACTTCAACCTACAAGAGCTAACTCTAATTGAATTCATAAAATTAATAAAAAAATTTCAAATTAATTTACCTTCTGTAATACTGCTGACACAACTGGCCATTTCCATCCTTTCGTTGTACAAATAAAGTTAAAAATTAACAAACATCCCTTTGGGATATATAATTTATAATAAAAGTATGCAGGCAAAAAAAATATGGAAAGTTAATATCACGAGCACACAAAAAAACAAACAGATATATATATATATATATATATATATATATATAGAGAGAGAGAGATTCTGGGAGGAAATGCGATAAGTTTGAATAATTTATATTGTAGTTTTTAAACAAGAAATGGATATAAATCGGTTGCTAATTTTACTCTAAATTGATTACCCTCGTATTATTCTTCATCTCGTTTACGATACCTGTAATTACAAATAAGAGAATATAGTAATAAATTCAGCTGAGGCTTTCTAGACAGATCAACAAATTGCTGTATTACGTTGAGGAATTGCTAGATTTAGGATGAAATTTTCACCACAATTAATTGCCGCTCCTAACAACTGAGTATAGAGAAAAATAACGCAAAATTATTCTTTCGAGAGACCACCAAATAATATTATTTAGCAACTACCCCTTGAATTGTGTCTTTGTAGAGCCTAATGCCAAAAAAGAAAGGGAAAAACATGTTTTTCATTCAGACTCCAGGCCTTAACAATAATAATGGCGTTAATTTTTTTGGACTACCTTTTTTTAAAGGAAACGAGAATGAGATTTTCCCACATACGGGGACTAAATATTGGTAAAATATTTTATTATTTTCCCTACATTTCGCAATTTAATTATCACTGTGTGCATCAATATTATTTGAAATATCATGCTGAAAATGTTAATTTAATTGCAGCTTATTCAGTTATCTTTACTGCATTTTTGTAAAATGAACTACCCTGCATGCAACCATATTTTTCGTATACACAAAAAAGTTCACATAAAACAACTACTTGGTTTCAAGATATTTAAGTGACTCCTTGAGCGTTTGTACAGCCTCCTAAAAGATAAAACCAAAAACGGAATACAGTTAATAG
The DNA here is from genome assembly GCA_000320545.1 of Bigelowiella natans CCMP2755. Taxonomy (NCBI): domain Eukaryota; phylum Cercozoa; class Chlorarachniophyceae; genus Bigelowiella; species Bigelowiella natans. The sequence goes on along the minus strand of ADNK01002859.1, from coordinate 38,337 downwards.
CCCGCATGAGACAGTTAATTTTTATCATATACTAAGAAATAAAGTTACACACTTAAAAATGATGGCTCAACATTTCAAATTAATTGAATTAATTTCATTATAAATATCCTTTGGTAAAAGTGTCTTAATAAAACCCTTTCATTTCCGATAAGAGCTTGCAGAACACCTAGATTCGTGTACGCTTTCAAATGCTCTGGCTCCATCGCTATGCACCTAAATGTGCGTACAAATTAAATTGGAATTTAATAATGAATATGCTGCCTTTCCACGCAACTATTACCGCAGTACGTACCTTCTGTAAGCAGTAATCGCAGATGCATTGTTCCTAAGATTTAGCAGACAAATTTTCGTCGACAATAATACATAAATAAAATTTTTAAAATGTGTTGCTTATATTTTGGTCATTTGTTTCTTTTTGTTATTCTATTGCGAGCAAGCGATGATATATGAACCCGGCTGCTTGGCATATCTTCCCGTAATCAAACCAACGACTGGGCTGATAATTTAGTGGTTGGAATATGTTTAATAAATAAATATCTTGATAAGTTGAGTTATAACAAATTTCGAGAAACTTTCTCTCTCTCTCTCTCTTTCTCTCTCTCTCTCTCTTTCTCTCTCTCTCTCACTTATCTTCTACATACATTGCTCTTATCTATTCGAAGAGCAGTCCGGTAGCACCGTAGAGCCTTATGTAGCAACATAAAAGCAGAGGGAAGTAAGAGTAGATAACAACATCGACAATGTTACTATTAATTATACAATTCTCGTTTTGAATTCTAAAGCTATCTTAACACTTCCTCTTATTTCTTTCCATCTGACCTATGATTCGGGCGGGAATCACTCATGACATCATTTCATACTATTAAATAGGGAAAGAAGTAAAATATGGGCTTTCTTCTCTAATAATCGTATTATTACCATTGTGTAATTATTTTGTTTGGCAAATCTATCCCCCAACTCAAAAACAGGTCTAAGTATTAAACAGTGGTAGTAGTGGGTTATATATGTTTATTTTTATTGTATTTCATATGAGGAATTCCATAAGAAAGTGAAATCATCACAACTACAAGAAACTAACTACAGGAAATATATCACCCATCCATACAAAAAAAATGCAAAAGTGCTACCTTGCATACGTTCCGTTGCTAATTCGAAACGCATGTTCGTAGTAGCTCACGTTTCCAGTTGCGTCTCCTGAAAAGAGAGGAGATTAGCATTAGTAACTAGTAGTAAATAAATAGCAGTAGAGTAGTAGTAGTAGGGTTGTGGTGTTGATCATGAGTCTCATACATGATGAAAAGTTACTTTTCACTTCCGTAATATATCGTCATTGCTTAATATAATCATCATATCAATAAAAGATAGTGGATAAGAACACGATTAATAGGGTAACACGGAAATATAATAGGGTAACACGGAAATATAACAAGCTATACTGCTACTACTGCCACTACTACTCATCACCAAGCATGGAATATAGCATAGGTGTTGGATTGTTTTGGAGCTGAGTGCGGATCAAAGACTCTGCCTTTACATAATCCCTGTTATATTTTTCAGACAAATAGTATTGATAAAATTAATAATGATGGTGGTGATTAATTAATTGTAAAAGTTGGAGTTGGTTAATCGAAAAAGACATTTAAGATGAATCATTGATGAAACTATGACTTCAAAGAAGGTTGCTCATAATAATAAAGACACGGGAAATACATAGCAAAGGTATAATATAATTAGAAATTGGTTGCAGCAGCAGCAGCAGCAGTAGTATTAGTTGATAATATATGCTTCTACTACATCCTACCACCTTTACTACTACTACTACTACTAATACTAATACTACTACTTGCTACTACTAGTACTTCAAGAAGAGAAGACATGCTATTGCTTCCTCTTGTAATCCGAGAGATGAATAAATTGAAACACTCTCGTTAACCTATATGAAACATAAGAAAAAAGAAGAGAAGCAGAAGCAGCAGCAGCAGTAAATGAATCAAAAACTAAAAATAATGTAGGAAGTGAATGCGAACTGAAAGAAGCAGCACTTGGCTATTCTATTTGGGGTTTAGAGTGAGGAGAGAAGGAGGAGGAGGAGGGATAAGTACGTTCATGTTCTGGATTTGTGATTCTGCATATTTGCGAGAAAGATGCCACTTGAGAGGTAGAGGTACTAAAAATGCTGATCGAGCGAATTGCATATTTAAATTCCTACAGACCCTGTTGTTTATGGTGAAGAGGGGATATCATACGCACATTAAGGTCACCACAACAATATGAACAACACAACATGTGAGAAGGAGCATCAGCAATTAGAATTGCTCGATTATCAACATTTTAAAGAAATAATAATCTCAAGAATTTTGTTTAGTTAGTCAGCGGTGTGCGTGGTAGCAAATGTTTCAGTTAATGTTGGTGTTCTATTATTGTGTTGAGAAATAAGAAGTAAAGGTTTGACGACTACATTCTCGAGTATTCGTTCTTCTTTGTCGTATCACAAAGGAGCATCAGCTGCCCTCCCACCTGAGAAATTTGATTTACATCATATATCATCATCATCATCATCATCATTTAAATAGTGGGTGGGTAGTATTATTAGTGGCGACTTATATTTGTTTTCGTGCGGCAGCAATCAACTCTACTCACAATCTAATAAAACTATGCAATAATATACCCTCCATCATCATCATCATCATCATCATCATCATAAGTTCTTTTGTATTATTAATGTGCCCAATCGGTCAGTAAGCACACCGTCTCTCTTCTCTCCTTTCCCTCCCCCCCCCTCTCTCTCACTCTCCTTCCATGCATCTCAACCAACACCTGAGCCTGATATTTTTCAAAGTCGAATTCCATGGAGGCCTTTTTATATATCATTATCATTATTAATTGATATTATTATCATTATTAATATTATTATTATCATGAATTGTATGACGTATCCAGAGTGTATGCACTACGTAGTAGAAAATAAATGTTGAAAGCCATTAATGATGTGTTGATGTGTGTATGTATATGCTGCTGCTTCTTCCTGCCTTTCGATATAATGCGTAAGCATGGAGAAACCAGTCGTTCCCACTTTGCAACACCTATTATTGTCATCATCATCATCATCATCATCATCATCATCATTTTGTTTATCTGATGAAAAATATTACTTAGTTAGTTAGTTACTAGTAGTAGTAGTAGTAGTAGTAGTATAGTAGTAGTAGTAGTAGTAGAGCTGTAGTAGAGTTGTAGTAGTAGTATTAGCGCAAGTATCAAACAGTACTAGTAAGAATGGTAGTAACAGTAGCAGTAGCCGTAGTAAATAGTAGTAGTAGTAGTAGTAGTGGTAGCAGTATATGAAGGCACTGAAAAGGAATTAGAGCAGAAAATATCAGAATAATGAGAAATCAGAAGAAGAAATGGCCTTTTCAGTCGTAGAAATGATTATGAGGAGAAAAAGAAGAAGAAAATACAGCTGAGTATTGCACATGTTGTTTGGTGCATCCAATTTACAAATCGATGATTTTATGAATTGATACGACAATACGAAGAGATATGACAAACAAATAGATTATTATTACACCTTAAGAGTATATCTGAAGGCAGAAATAAATAGAGATCAATAATCAACGAAAGAAGGAAAGCATGATCTACACTATTACTTTGCGCAAAATGGCCATTCGAAAGATTGGGGGTCCTTCGTTGTCCACAGGAATATCCTCATCTACAAGTACAAAACAACACAAAGAGTAAACAATGACAAATTGACGACGCGACAACGACGACAATGCACAGATAATAGAGAGTAACAATAAGTGTTCTTTTTCCTTATGGAATTACTTGCTTATAACACATAATTGCCTATTTTCTTCCTTCCTCCTATCTACGAATGAATGGTGGCTTTTCTGTCATATACTAGTATTTGATGTGCATGTGTGTTATGTGTGTGTGTGTGAGTGTGTGTGAGTGTGTGTGTGTGTGTGTGTGTGTGTGTGTGTGTTTTATTGTTGCAAAAATACGACGTAATACTAAAAATAATGCACGTAGTATCAGTAGTATGTGTGTATGTATGTATGTATGTATGTATGTATTACGGAGAAATTCCTCTTTGATGAGCAGAGTGGTTGTTTGTAGCCTATTCAACTTTGGTGCTGTCTTAGGATCATATCCCCGGTACGAGGGTTGATCTGATCAACAAGATGTAAATCCTCCTCTTACAAAGTTCTTTCAAACCCCCTTCCCCCCCCCCCCCCCTTCTCTCTCTACTTCCCTTTCTGTATCTATTATGCAAATGCCGTCGATTTTGTTGATCTAACTTGAGGTTCTTTGTTCTCATCATCATTATCATCATGATCATCATCATCAGTAGCAGCATTATACTTAAGAATATGTTCATTATTACCAAGAAGGTGTTCTTCGGCCTCACGCACCTCTATCATCAATTAACGGTGGATACATACATCATACCAATCACCATTTCAAATAACTGCTACTTGATACTGACAGGATCATCTTAGATAGATCTTATGAGAAGAAAGAACAACTCTTCCTCCTCCTCCTCCTCCTCTTCCTCATAATCATCATTTCAAAAATGAATACGCCTTTTCCATCTCCTCCTCCTCCTCCTCCTCCTCCTCCTCCTACTACTACTATACTACTACCTGGTAGAAGCTCAATCATACCAATATCTTTATCACTGTTGAACAGATATATTACATATAATCATACCAATATCTATATCACTGCTGAACAGATATTGCACATCTAACGGTGTAAGTCATTACTGATACCAATCTTAATCTAATACACTAAGAGATTGTTGTTTAAGATTTGAGTCGTGTTTTCTAATGTGTTAGGAGGAATATTTTAGTTGCTTAATCTTCTCACCCACCCAAACACTCACTTACACACAATTATACACATAGTAGCAGAGCATATTAAAATCTAGTACCAGCTTATACCTTGCAGTAGTAGTAGTAGTTGTTGTTGTTGTATGCACAAGTGCTACGGGTAGAGATGACTGTTTATAGATGGTAGAAACATAATATCATTGATGAAGATGATAATGATAATGATGATTATATCTGCTAGTACCTCTTCCATTTGGTATTTGGTTCTATTTCCAAGAATACCAGTGAGACTCACATTAATACCCGTTTTCCGCTCACACCACTTTTCATATGAGACGATAATGATGTAAATGTAGATAATAATCGTGATAGTGATGATGAGGATGATGATGATGATGATGATGATGATGATGATCACGATGATGATCACGGGATTTTCGCTGACAAATCAGTAACGGTGTTACCACCTTTACACGCTTATTGTAGGCAGCAGGGTGATGATGCGACTCTCCATAAAATATAGCCCTCCTCATATCTTCGAGACATCTAATAAGAAAAGAAATACAAATACAAGAAATAAGATCGATTGACACCCATATAGAAGAAGAAGAAGAAGGAGGAGGATATCTATGGGTATTTCTCTTTGCCCAAAGGGGTTGAGAGACGTTATAGAATATTAATGTTTACACGTTCAATGATTTGTATGCATACACACACACACACACACACACACAGAGAGAGAGAGAGAGAGAGAGAGAGAGAGAGATATACACACGACATACTCCCTCACCATTGTATGTTTGGATGGTGTATATGTGATTTAGTGATCATTGATGAATTAGTAATGATAGAAAGCTCAATAATACATTCGAAGTTCCAACTCTTCCAAAAGACCTTTGAGACCTCCACAACGCCCATCTCCTCCTCCTCCTTGGTGAGGAGGAGAGAAATAGGAGGAGGAGGAGGAGGAGGAGGAGGAGGAGGGGTTGTTATTATCATCGTTGC
>ADNK01002859.1:0-30000 GCA_000320545.1 Bigelowiella natans CCMP2755 | reverse complement strand
AGTCCGCCAGCAGTCCATATCTGATGATTGATTAATTGATCAACTAATTGATAGCAGTTTATATCTGATGATTGATTGATTGATTGATTGATTGGTTAATTGATAGCAGTATATATCTGATGATTGATTAATTGATTAATTGATTGATAGCAGTCCAATCTGATGATTAATTCATTCATTCTTTCATTCCGACTACATTGTTTTTTTCCTTCAAATTCTCAATACTTAATAAATGTGTACAAATGCCACTGCAGCAGCGATAAATATAATCGAATGAGGGTGGTAGATATACACACTCCTTACATATCTTGCTTTTTGCAAAATAAACCCCTTTCTTCCTCTTTGTTACAGAGGTAGTAATAGTAGTAGTAGTAGTAGTAGTAGTAGAAACTTTTCCCATTGCAACATCTTCAACAACACAGTAGTAGTAGTAGTAGTAGTAGTAGTAGTAGTAGAAACTTTTCCCATTGCAACATCTTCAACAACACAGCACCAGGTGTGTTTCTTGCGGGATAAATCATGATTTTCTAGTTTTGATAGTTGGTGATGAAAACAACAATTTTTATTCTTATTCTTATTCTTATTCTACCGCCATTGCCCGGGCTCTGAGGTAGTCTCTAACACTCTTTGGTGATGACACAATGTCGCTATATCGTTTTCCTATTTCATCCATAGTCACCACATCTTTCAGTAAATGTCTTGGAAACCTATGATATGAATAATATTATCAACCACGAAAAGAAAGGAGGAGGAGTTGGAGGGGGGTTAAGGGGGTTATTAGGAGAAGAACAAGCAGATATTCAATACATTTCGAATAATAATAATAATAATAATAATAATAATAATAATACCGAAGAGACAGTAAAAGTGGCAAGTTTCCTTCTGCTACCGCCGTCGCAACTCGGAATACTTCTGGATTTCCTATCAAAGAGTCTTCCAACCTCCAGCTCTTTACAGAAATAAGAGGGTGGATGAGAGAGGGATATAATAAAATGAGCAATAAATTGATGATGTTCAATGGGAGGCTGTCTGAAGCCAATCGCCTTTTGGAGTGAAAGAGATATATAAAGAGAAACATCAGTAACTATGTTTTTGTTGAAATGAAAAGCTCAAACCCCCTCTCTTCCGTTCCTACTCTTTCTCTTTCTCAAGTATTTGACAGCTTAAACTCCTCGACGAGTAGGATAAAGAGCATTGATGACCATATTTAATTACCTTGTTCTCCTCCCTTTGTCGTTGCATGATACGACGTACGCGAGAGGCTTTCCCTGTAAGAACATATAGGTCCAAGCTCCATATTCGCAATGCCTCTTTCATGTCCACACGAAGAGCGTCTAGTGGAATCTGTTGTTGATGATGGTGGTGTCGTAGAGCGTCATCATACGTATAATCTGCCCCCCTCCTCCTCGCATAAGTTAAATCGCTCTGGAGTGGTTGTTGCAGGTAGTGACTAGTTCGAAACAGCCTTCTCCTTCGATTCTTGCATCTAGATGAAAGATAAATAAAGAAGATGTATTCATCAAATCAAAAAGAATAAATGGCATTATTCAAGAGCAGGTAACCATCATTGTGTAATTAGTGAGTCAAACAGTTATTGTTTAATAATTTGAAAGCCTACTGCCTTGGTGATTCGTCCTCCTCGGTGCTGCAAAACGCTACGCATAGGAGCACACAGACAACGACAATCCATTCGAATCGACGATAGCAGAAACTAAACGGAACTTCTTTTTTCTTGTGCCTCCTCTTCGGAGAAGAATTAGTGGCCAACATTTTTCACCACCGCCACCACCAGCAGCTTGAAGGCGGTTTCAGCCTCCTCAACGAAGTTAGGTGTAATCCTAACTCTTAGCAATTTCCATCGACATTATCCGTGTGGCGTTGTCCTTCCTTCCTCCTTCCTCCTTCCTTCTTCTTCTTCTCCTCCTCCTCCTCCTGTGTTGCTCTGTCTTTCGTTGTTGTCCCTCCCTCCCTTCCCTTGGTGCTGCTCTCCTAGAATAAAGAATCAGCCACTTGCATGCGACAACAACGACGACAACAACAACAACAACAACAACAACCGACTTATTATTTTATCGGCCTAATACCGATACTAATAAGACACAAACACCTTCGCGCCAGGTGGCATTGATGTTTCTAATTGACTCTGATGTGTGTTGTCGCTTTTAAAAAACTTATTAAGCTTACTGAGTTTGTGATTTTTCCCGGAACACCTGCTCAAGAAGTCACACTGCAGCGTTGCACTCATTCTTACTTTGAATAGGTAGTTTTTGGCTTACGTCTAAGCAAAAGTCATGTCGTTGCAAATAAAGGAGAAGAATTGGAGTGCCGACTGCGCGACAGCCTGTGCCGCTTGCAATGGCGGACATACTCGTGTCGTCGATGAACATACTAGAGCTATTCAGCTTCTCTGATGGAGGAGAACGGCGTTTAAAATATCACAACTTTTTGATCTACTCGATTGATAGAGAGATGGAGTACATGATTCACTTGCCAAGCTTGTATTATTCTTTCGATTCAACATTGTTTCACATGAGCTTATGTTGATCTATCTAGTACAAAACGCGCCATCAAAGCGCCAGACCCTCTTTGAAGAACATAGGTCGTGTTCACAAACTTAATGGGGTATAATTGTTGTTCCCTTACAGTCTCTCTCCTTCTCTCCCTTTCTCTCCCCCCCCCCCGCCCCCCTTCCAACATACCACTACCTCCTCCTGTTTAGGCCGATCAGTAGGCAAAAGTACGAGCATCCTCGCTATATGAGTCACCCATCAGAGCATGAGGTAAAATTATCTGCTAATTTTCAATGAATAATTTTCACTACCACCTGCTCAGAATCACAGCAACAGCATTATACATCACTATCATCGTCGTCGTCATCATCATATGTAAATAGTTTTCGCTACATGTGTTGTTTTATTGCTGTAGGGTGACGTAAAAAGATACTATCTACGCAATACAAAGCGCCCACTAGGGATTCTCAGCGTAATAATTTCTTCGTTGATTCTAAAAATAAAGTGTTGCTTATACGATGATATGTCTAAATGAATGGGTCGCAAAACACATAACACATACGCATATGTTCCAATAATTGTTTGTAGATTCCCTCAAATTTTCCAAATACCGTATTTATAAACTTTATTTCTCGCATCATAATGAATGCGGATGGTTGTAAATGATGTTGATGATGATGTTGATGATGATGCATATCATGATTAGGGTAAGGATAGGTATCGGTTGCTCAGAGCTGTTGGAAATGGAACATTCGGAACTGGTACAACTATAATATAATACACAAAGCACACAATAATAATAATGATAATAATAATAATAATAATAATAATAATAATAATAGGCATATTACATATTTTATTTACTAAGGAGCATGAGAACTCTCGTATAAATAGATATACTAGAATTAACGTTCATAGCTAATGTTTGTTAACTCTATTGTAGTAATAATACGTGTGTATTTGTGCTGCCGTATGGCTAAATGTCTAAGAGAGTATGTGTGCTACTATGTGCTTGACTATCTGCTGGGTTCTGTGTATTGCTGATAATCATATGCTGCTATTATTTTTACTCTGTTGTGACCACAGTGTTCCGTGCATTAGACCTTGAAACTGACGAGGTATTATATTTCACCTTATCAAGGGCTACTTACTACTCGGCATGATGATGCAGATCATGCTTCTACTACTGCTACATCACCGATAATATTTATAATAACAACGGAGTGGTTGATACACTTGCACTACTACTACGGCTGCTGCTGCTCTACTAGCCATACTATCACCGCTGGTACTCACTACTAATCGCAAGCTGCTCTTTCTCATCATCATCATCATCATCATCATACTCATCACCATACTCATCATTTAGATGGTTGCTGTTAAGAAAACATTTGTGGATAAAAGATACAAGAATAGGTAATAATAAAAGTATACAAGTTAATGGCAGCACCTGTAGATAATATATACTTGTGTTTGTCTACTCCTTATTAGGAGGGAGAGAGAGAGGAGGGTTGGAAGTAGAAAAGAAGAAAATAATTAGTAGCAGTAGTAGTAGTAGTAGTAGTAGTAGTAGTAGTGGTAGTGGTTGTGGTAGTATAGGAGTAATAACGTGGTGTGAGAGTGGGTAGGAGGAGGAATGATGATGATGACGACAATGGTGTGATTGAATGATTGAATGAATGATGATGATGACGACAATGGTGTGATTGAATGATTGAATTTATGATTGATGAGGAAGAGGGGGGAGGAGGGGAGGGGGGGGGGGGGGGGGGGGGGTGGGCGGAGGGTGATAACTTGACACAAGTGGCTCAATCTTATGCTATCCTTATGTGATGGATGGATTATAAAAAGACAGTCTTTAGCGATAATAACAAATAATCATAATAATAATAATTTATAATAATATCAATACTAGGGAGTTGGACATCATGCAGAAATTAGTTCATCCGAATGTAGTAAGGTATCACAACGACGACGCTATTTTGTATTTATATATCATGTACATATTTATATGTATATATCCATTTATGTACACATATACTTGGTGCTTGATGCAACAACTAATGTAGCATGATAATTATGCTGAATTTACTACTTGTAGGCTTTTCTTCTACTACCCACTACTTGTACTATTAATTCATCATCATCATCATCATCATCATCATCATCATCGTCATCGATAGATTCATTGTGTATTCAGTTTATCTTATGATTTGATTAACCACAGATTAATTAGCTTCTTCTACACGCCAGTCAAAAACAAGCCTGGAGAGGTACTACTCCTACTTATTATATATAAAATAAATATAAAAGACTGATGACTACCCACTACCATTTATGAACATAGGAGAGAAGAAGAATCCATATCATTTGATTCATTGAAAATACTATCTATCTCTCCATGAAATAAATAAATGATATGTGATTGTACTATACTGCTGCTGCTACTAACTGGTAGCAATGGCTGAACATCGTAATGGGTTTCATGCCAGATACGTTATATAGGTACTAGCAGTGCTATTGTTGTTATCATTGTTATTGTTCATAATACTAATAATAATTAGTAGTAGTAGTAGCAGTAGTAGTAGTAGTAGTAATCACACGCTATCTAGCCTTTCGTTTGTCGTTTATCAAGTAGGTGCAGTCAAAATGATACAAATATGATATATTGGACGATGATGATGATGATGATGATGATGATGATGGTGGTGGTGGTGATGATAGCAATAGCACTTGCAGGTACATATATGATGATGACTAACATACCATCCTTCAGCATCACTATTGTGTAGCAATAATACAGTGCGACTACTTATCATGATATATGATGGTTGTTGTTCTTGTTGTTGTGGAATAGTCTTACTCAGAGAGTGGGTAGAGCCAAGCAACGTCTCTCGGTAGCAATGCTCTACACAATTACACCAAATCGTAGATAAGAAGAAGAAGAAGAAGAGGGGGGGGTAGTAGTCTGCGTTCGTTGTGAGTGTCTATACCCCGTAATGTCTCCTACTTCTTAGATAAATGATGAATATTATGTACCACAAGAGGAGAGCTATTTATATATTATGTTATTATCATTGTTATTATGTTGTTATTAAAGAGTTGTCATCATTCGTCGCTACTACACCAGTCATCATCATAATCATCATAAACATAACTCATTAAGTGCTGTTATTATGATGATATTAATCATCAGTGGACAGAAGTGAATGTTTTTATGATGTATCAATCATCAGTGGACAGAAGTTAAAATTTACGCATTCCAGCTTTTGAGATCCATATGGTAGTGGTAGTAGTAGTAGTAGTAGTAGTAGTAGTAGTAGTTACTCCATACGTGATTACTATGATGATGATGATGATGATGATGATGATGATGATAGTAGTAGTAGTAGTAGTTACTCCATACTTAATTACTATGATGATGATGATGATGATGATGACAAGTTACTCAATACTTAATTACTATGATGATGTTGTTGTTGATGATGATGATGATGATGATGACAAGCAACAGCAGCCAAAGCTATTATTATTCAGATTGTATTTATGCATTTGACCAGCTTCTTAGTAGAAGAAAAGCAGTGTAGCCTAAATAGTTAGTTTTCTCATTGCTAGGAGGAAGAGTATCTTCGAAATCCATGATATGATGATTGCTATATGGCTCTTGTTGTTTCCAATGATTATTCCAGTATTCTATTATTATTATTATTATTTTTATTATTATTATTATTATTATCATTACTGATACTACGATCAACATCGAATATCATCCTCATCAGGCACATTCATTCTTTGGGGATATGCCATAGAGACATCAAACCGCAAGTGATATTATGTATATTGTGTTGTTGCACATAACGTCTGAAAGTATTGACACGATGATGATGATGATGATGAAGAAGAAGAAGAAGACGATAATCATGCTGGTAATAATATGAATATTATTATCAATAAAAGTACTAATACCAGTGACAACTACTACTACTACTACTACTACTACTACCTAGAATGTGTTAGTTGATGCCCCACGGTACGTGCTTAAATTAGCTGACTTTGGTAGTGCAAAGGTAGTAAGTTTATTTATCTACTACTACCTAAATTGGCATGTATACATTTGGAAAAACCTACTGGGCTATCATCATCATGGGCTATGAAACCACTATCATCATCGTCGTTGTCATCGTCATCATCGTCATCATCATTACGGCTCAAAATCGGGGACTACTAGTATTAGAAGAAGAAGAAGAAGAAGAAGAAAACGACGACGACGAAGCACGCAATATGTGCATGTTTGTGCAGCATCATCGTCGTATTTCTAAGAAGAAACTTCATCTTCTTCTTCTACTCGTTCTTCTTTTTCACAAGTGTCAAACTGCTGCTATTACCAAACTAACACATGATCATGCATAAAATCAGGAACTTGAAGAAGGCGAGTCGCACTTGGCATACATATGCTCACGGTAGTAAGTAAGAACAACTAGTAGTAGTAGTAGTAGTAGTAGTATGGGTTACATCATCATCCGTTGAACCTAGGAGAAAAGGAAGACAACACCTGCAATATATTATGGTTATTATGATCATTATCATCATCGTCATTTTCAGGTTTTATCGTGCACCAGAATTGCTGCTGGGAAATACCAAGTCAAAATCTATTAGCATGTTGTTAGTACATGATATATCTCTCCTTTTGTTAATAAGATCATTTTCCCTCTTTCTCATTTACATTCACATATATAGATTATTAGCATTAATTATATACCTCTCCTTATTATTATTATTATTATAATTATTATTATTATTCTAGGTACGCAACTTCTGTGGATATATGGAGTGCTGCATGTGTTATAGCTGAAACGTTTATGCATCATCCTCTTTTCATGGGAGACTCAAACACGGGGTATGATGTGTGTGTTTGTGTGTTTGTGTATGTGTATGTGTATGTATGTGTGCGTGCGTGTATTAAGCATTGTACTACTTGCAGTGGAATGATAATATATGCACACACAAACACACACACACTTATATATATATATATATATATATATATATATATATATATATAATTCTTTATCATCACCATCTTCTTTTTCTTCTTCTTCTTCAGTCAATTGATGGCCGTTGTCAAGACTCTTGGAACTCCTACGAGGCAGGAGTTGAGGTGCCTCAGCCCCAACTTCAACGGCTATTTGCCTACTGTGAGAGCTTTGCCTTGGGCTTCGGTATATTGATTCATTCCTACTTCTATACAACAACAATTTTCGGCATTTAAGCGGTCATTAGTATAGTAGAAGAATATAATAGGTTACTACTACTTCTACTACTACTACTAATTATTATCAATATCATTTGCTGTTAGGTGTTTCGAGGCAAAGCTTCTACTGAGGCCATTGCATTGTTAAGGAGACTACTCGAATATGATCCTGCACAACGGATTCGGCCAATGCATGGATTAGCACATGAGTTCTTTGATGCATTAAGGCATTATGACGAGGTAGTAATGGAGGGAGGAGGAGGAAGAGGAGGAGGAGGATAAAGAGGAGGTTTATGTACTTGCTCATGAGGAAAACGGCGAGAATCAACAAATATACCTTCTACGTTAACGCTATTGATATGTTATCTCAAGGACGTTCTGATAACCATAATATATTAATATATATAATACAGTTGCCGGGGAATACTGATCACATGGAAAAGGTGCTTTTTGATTGGACAGAACAAGAAATACAAGGTGTTTGGGAAGAATTAATAGTTGAGTTTGTAGTGAGAAATGGGCATGCAGTGTTATGGACAAATCAGTGGTAAAATGGCATAGACAATCACAACAATGGAGTCCTATAAAAGGCGTATTATTACTGATGAAATGCCCTAACCAGTCATGACAAAAACAATTCATTTATAAAAAGTATGCACTCTAAAATGTTTCAAATATTCTCATAATAATTAATCCACTTGCAGAATGTTTTTTAATATTGTTTTAATCATTTTTCAGAAGCTGGAGTGAAACTACATGAGATTTTCCCGCCAAAAGTTCTTAACCAATTGAACTTGCCGTTCTAGGCTAAGATTAAAGTTGCTGTTGTATTTTATTGCGAGAGGTGACGGGAAAAGGCGATGTTTATGTCGAAGTATCTGGTATAAGAGAGAAGTACTAGGTAGTAGTAGTAGTAGTAGAAATATCCATGAAATCCTTCAATTGAATCTTCTGAATGATCGAATCTAGTAAGCATTGATGAGCTCGGTTTAGCGTGTAGTTGCTCGCGCCCGCATACGCATTTCTTGCAGATCATGAGGCGGTGTCGAATAAGCGTCCACACTGTCTACTAGTCTAGCTCTAGAGCTCTAGAGCTGTCTAGCTGTCTGGCTAGCTGGGTGATCTGGTGACGATCTAGCGATGTGCACGCTATAGCTAGCTCTAGAGCTAGCGAGCACGCGCGATGGCCTCCCACCATTCAACTGCACTGGCTAGCTAGTATATGACTACTAGCAGTCTGGTAGTCGTTAGGTGAGCATGTTTAGATGTCAAGGGCAAACGCTACGTAGCTGTGGCTCTAGCTAGCTAGTTAGCGTGATCTAGAGATGCGGCGTTACTAGGTAGCTTACGCTAACTGCTTTGGTGCTGCATGGGCTAGCTACTTATTAGCCGTGTATGTGTCACAGTGTGCGCATGCGCGATGCGCGCGATGTTGATAGTCTAGACCACACACACCTCTAGATCTAGCTAGCTAGATGTGCTGCTCATTGCTAGATTGCCACATCTAGATACGATTGTTAGTTTTCGACGTACGTGCCAACATGCTACACTAGCTCTAGAGCTAGCTATTGTAGCGTCTAGCAAGCTAGCTATACGCTAGAGCGTGGTAAGCAACTGTGCTGGTGCATGCAGCTTTTGCTAGTGCATGTAGATGAGCAAGCTAGCTAGCAGTGCCACATGACAAGCCTACTACTCGAAATCACAATTGATGGCGCTAAGCCAAATCTACCTAGCTATTGCCAATTTATGTGCATGCTTGTTTCATGAGCTGCATGTCCATCTATAGATCTATAGATGCGCATGTGTTAGAGAGCAAGAACGACCATCCTAAGCGATGATGATGCACGTTGTGATAAGAATACTCCAGACTTTCATTACACATAGTCACAGCGGCACGGTGAACAGACGTGCGTACGCTTCATCTACCATTGACCACAGTCCCTTTAATTTACCACAATTGTTGATACTCTACATAAATCATCGTTAAGCTATAATCACAATAATACAGGCGCGTTACACATTGCACCTAATAACGATTGTTAGATTTATAGGCATGTCTTTTGAGGAAAAGTGACTCGAGAGGATCCACTTTCTGGGAGCACACACGTAGCGCTGAACAGAATAAGTGATGATTCTAGGCTTTCAACGTCCTGTCTATTTTTTAGGTAAGCTGCATATACTGTTACAGTTTCTCCTGGAGATCCTAAAATCGTTGCTGATAGTTGACTAGCCATACCAGATATGTTGTTGTTGGTTATCTCGCCTCTATTACCCCTGCCGATTTCCTCAATCTGATGATGGAAAGCAAAAACGACAGTCTAGTCTGTCATCCTCTATTTTCATACAAAATTGACTTCAAATCAACCTAGTACTTTTTTGAATTGAGGAAAAGATTAAAGTATCAACCATATCTTGGTTTCATCTCATTAGAGAGAACATCATCATCATCATCATCATCATCATCATCGTCATCATTATCTCGGTACCTGCTGGAAACGCTTGGAGGCCACGGGTACCCATTTCGATACATCACCCAGCAATGACCATCCATTTCTCAATACAGGACTTAAACTCCAAACTTCAAAGCTAGCCTATTGTAGTAGTAGTAGTGTCTAATTATAATACGGTCGTTGCAACGATATAGAGCAGCTACTACTAATTGATTCTTATCTAACGCAATTAATCGATCGATTGATCGATCAAAAAACCTTTTATCAGTCTTTTCATGACAATATTTCTTCTTCTTTGCCCACCAAATAGTAGAAGTAGTAGTAGTAGTAGTGGTAGTCGTTGTTAAGCTGATAAAGTGTGAAGGCCGTCCTAACTGTCCACCACTACCAACAACTATCACCAATATAGCCACTAAACCACCAACCGTCATCAAAATATTATCGTGAATCACCATTTACCTTGGTTGTTTTTGGTAGATTTAGCATGAGAGAAGGTGGCTGCTGCTGCTGAGTTCTATCCCCGATCAACGATGAAAACGATGATGAGGATACATATGTTAGCGTCTTGAGAGGATGGGGTGAGGCCGTATTCACGGCAAGATACAAGGAAGAGAATGACGATGAAGAAAACATCGATGGAAGACACCTCTCTTCTTTAGCAGTATCACCATCATTTTTGTCCTCCTCCTCCTCCTCCTCCAAATTTAACTCTACACTGCAACTCTCTACTATCTCTTCTAATCCGAGAGAATATGCCGATGATTCCGCAGCAAACACTTGCGGAAATACCAACCTGAAACGCCAACAAAATTTTAAGAAAAGACGAACATTCTTCATACGAAGTTGATCTGTTGCGTATGCGTGTGTATACATATGTGTAAGAGAGGAAGTGGAAGGAGGGTGGGGGGGGCAACGTCCTTATTTATGCTGAAATAGGAAAAGCATGAACATGATTAAATGTTACCCTGACACATAGGAATGGGATATCCATAGATCACCAATTATAGCCGGAGTGGTGACTGATAATGACGATGATTGCGGCCGCAGCTGGGAAATGATGGCTTTGTCCGTCATCTTTGCTGGTGAATCGGGTTTAAGAAGCATTCCATCAGCTCTTACAGATTTTAGGATGAGTGACACATTTGGAGAGAACATGGAGTCACTAGGGAGAACGCTTGCTGTGCTTAACGTGCTTACTGCTGCTTGTAAATCAGGATACTCTTCAACCTGATGACACATACAAAAAACACAGACAATGACAATACAACCACTAAAAACCAGGAATGATTGCAAGAATCCAGACTAGGGATAGCAGGGGAGATGTCTTGAAAAGGTAAAAAAAGAGGAGTAGAATGGGGAAACGAAGTAAATGTATAATTGGTTAGAAGGGCGCAGAAAGCATCCATTTGTCCACCCTCCTCTCCTCCTTTTAGATAAGTGAGCAGATGCGACAAACAATTGCTCGTTAACCCTTAAACTCTAGGAAATGTTTTTACATCACTACACTTAGTGCGGAAGCACGTACTACTACTACTACTACTACTACTACTACTACTACCTGTGTTCCGTATCGGCCTATTTCAGAGCTATTTGACCAAAAGTTATCCTTAAGGGGTGCAAGTGCAAGCGCATCACCAAAAATGGAGGTAATTCCAATTCTCCATTGGTCACTGCCGGGTTTATAGTCTTCAGATGCCCTTGCTTGTGAGACCTGTGGTATTTCCACAGATTGCAGCACGAACCTCGAGGACTCCATACAGTACTGAATGTACACACCAATTTTATGAGCTGATCTTCCCATTTGCAGCAACCAAGTCCGAGCGCTTGTGGCAGAGCTAAGTGTGCAGTGATTCATATCATCTTCACCGATTAACCAATCCTGCTCATACACGTAGAGTCCCCAGGATTTGCCATAATCGAATAAGAAATCCCAGAAACTTTGCTCCAAAGGAAAGCTCTTTTTGTCATCCATGCAAAACTTAAAATCACCTCCGTTTTGCTGGGCATAGTCAGTGTTATTGCTCCAAAACCGGTTATGTGCAACATATGGCCAATTAGTGTGGTTGTACACATAATCTAATCCATGTGGAAATAAATCCGGTTTTGCTGTCCAATTCTTTATTCCATGTGTTCCCCAACTCTTTCCATCTTGGTAGTACCACCAAGAATCAATCTGCAAGAATCGGTACGGTATTTTCATTTTGTCTGTGTGCTGTTTTCTGACTTCGATCAAGGTTTCTTCGTAGCTCTTGTTACCCTCTGTGTTGTAATAGTACCAAGCTCCGTTGTCTGACAATGGGAGTGAGGGGGGGAGAAGGACGACGACGACAACAATGAGTACAATGGTGATGATGATGATGATGATGATGATGATGCTGAAGCTCAAACATACACCCAGCACTATATATTATGTATCTCTGTATCTCTGTCCGGGTTACTACTAATAATACCTATTAATACTTAACTTCCTTTCAATCAGTTGCTGACCCACATAACATCACCGATAGCAAATACAGATATAATTATTCAACATGATATTGCAATAAAGGTATGACTTTCATTGCCAATAGGTATGCCATTTATGTTGGGTTAGGTTTAGTATTTTCTACTTACCTGTGGCATAGCCCAGGTAATTTATTGTCAGATCTTGTTCAAGAGCAGCTCGTGACTTTCCATAATATTTGAGCAGCTTTTCCCCCCACATATGCATTGCTTTGTTTATTCCTTTGTCCGCACTTACAATGAACTTCATTTCGAAGTTGAGAGGTACCTAGTAGCAAATACAGATATAATTATTCAACATGATATTGCAATAAAGGTATGACTTTCATTGCCAATAGGTATGCCATTCATGTTGGGTTAGGTTTGAATTTCTTGTCAATGATGGATACCTCAAAGTTATTTCTAGTTTTAGTAGTAGAATTCTCAGTAATTTAGTAAATCGTATGGTTGACTAGAAGAGTACCTCAGTAACATTTCCCATGATCCCATAGCGCAGTAGATTGGACGGGTTATCATTCACTTGGTTTGCAGACATAAATGGTTAGGTTTCTGATCCCACGAGGTGCTGTTCGCCACATCGATCGTTTGCTGCAATGGGGAATAATTGAAAGTGGAGAGGGACGACCTTGCTCCATCGATCAACAAGAAAGGCAGTCAATGAGTAGCCTGGAGGAAGCTGCCATTTGGGTTCGGGTTTTGAGGTCGTTTGTGAGTGCCCGGTACAAGCGGGTACTCTCGAGCACTCCCGGTTTTCATGTCCGGGGAAACATTACGGTGCACAAGGGCGGGGACGCATGACATTTCTCCTCACGTTTTGGTGGCAAATCTTCATTCTGTGCCCAACATTGCATTGCGTTGCCACGCTGACTGCGCTGACTGAACGGCGTCGCCCACGCCACAGGCTAGCAGGCCAGCACGTTCCGAAGCACGCAGCTTGCACTGAAGACGAGCAGGTCATGCCAGCAAGCACAACAGCCCGGCTAGCCGGCTGTGGCCGACAAGGTCTGCACGCTGATGGTTTCAACACCCGTCGCACCACGCACAATGCCTGCTAGCTGGCCTGCTGGCTTGCGTGGGATCAAGTTGAGTCAATCAACAACAACAACAGCACGCCAACTCCCACAGCTCGCGATCGGTGAGCACGTCTAGACGTGCACAAACCGAGGGCGCGACGCTTGCTGCCCCGCTAGCCCGTTCCACAATCGTGTCGTTCGTTTCAAGAGGAAAGCCGTCTAGCCGTCTGTGGAGCACAAGACAACTGCAACGTGTGAAGCTGCACACATTCAGACATGCAGCACTCAAACCGTGCAGCAGCGTCTCAGAACGTGCTGCGACAATCGTTGTCACATTGCTAGATTGCAGCCAGTGTCCAAATTCCATCACCGCAACATGACAAGATGCAAGAACAAGTTCGCAAATGGCGAGCTTCTCCAACAATGAATCATGTGCATCTGTGGTGACATCTAGAAATTCATGCAACGCATGCATCTACGCGTTTGTGATGCAATCCACCATTTCATCTGTTTTTGACAAGCTACTTAACTGAAGAACTCAATTTAGCAAATGCAACTATTGCACCCACATCGTAGTTTGAAATCACTCTCGTCACATTACATTTGAGACTTGACCCATGCTTCTAGACCTCCAGAAACAACGAGTTCTTGAGCAGCTTGACCAACAGGAGCAATCTCAAAAGTAAACACTTCACCGCTTATTTCAGCAACAAGGACCCATCGTGCGAAGTCGATGGATGCATTAACTTCAGGCCTATTCGTAATCACCACAAAGTATGATACAACGGACAGCATGCATTCATTGTTATAACTTTTTACTACTACTGTGTATACCTCGAAGTGAGCTTTCCATCTCCAAGTCTCATTTCACGCATCTTTTGCACAAACCCAGGGCATTCAAGGCACAGGTAACTATAAAGCAAGGTTTTAGTTGGTAGCTGTCCATCTTTATGGTCATTTCTTATTTCACCCGTTATTGAATGCATTTCGAACGTAAGTCGCACTGAAAGAGCCCGCTATCACAAGAGGAATGCCTTTCTCCTGGTAGTGGCAATATCGTTTGTGTTTTACGCATAATTAATAGGCATGCATCACATATATCTTGATCAAAAAGGTACTACAAATGTAGATATTCATTGGAAATGATGAGAAAATAATTTCAAGCTATACATATAATATGAACACAGGAGCCTATGGAGGATGATTGAATAAGAACTATCATAACTGGAACGGACAAATATGTAAATGTGACCAATTTGCCTTATCAACTGAGCACTAATATTAGATGATGGATTGTTTCTAGAAATCATCTGAATAATACATTGATCATTCCCCATTTCAAAATTTACCTTCAAACACGTTGCCGCTTGTTCGCGCGAGCTCCTACAAGTTGATGACGGTGGTTTATGATAATAATGACCACAATGACTACGGAGCAACAAACACATAATGATACTAGGTATTTCATTATTGTTGGACAAAAGGTATGGCCGACGCTATGCTGTTGCTGTTGCTGTGGGAATTTCTCTTCTCACAATTCAGGTGGTGATACTACTACTGCTACTGCTACTACAACAACAACTACTACTACTACTACTACTACTAACCCTGTTCCAAAGTTGAATCCAGCCACGAGAATGTCACCTGTAGATACAATTCATTAATGTTGTAAATGATGATAAGGAAATTAATAATTTCACAAACATTATTATATACTACATACACAAATGTTAGAGGGCTATTTACTACCATTCTTGTACTCCTGATTAAAGCGAGGATCATAATTATCCATTGCCACCTCACCCTATTATAATTAATATTCATAAGGAATAGCCATCAACTATGAAAATGATTTCATATGTATATGCGCGCGCGCGCGCGTGTGTGTGTGTGTGTGTGTGTGTGTGTAGGTGTGCACGTGTTTGTTTACTAATTATGATTGTAATTTTAATAGCTGCGGTGGTGGGTGGTGGACATAGTAGTAGTAGTAGTAGTAGTACAACTACTAGCAGTAGCAGTAGTAAGGCCACATCAGCATTATTTCTGTCGAGTTCTATGCATAATCTTGCCACATCAGCATTATTTTTGTTGAGTTCTATGCATAATCTTTTAACACCACATCAGCATTATTTCTGTTGAGTTCTATGCATAATCTTTTAACACCCACATTACATACTAACCATTTGCTCGGGAGTCATTCCGTCTTGATATGTATATTTTCCCGCATAGATACCTGAAACAAACAAAGAAGATTGTTCATCGTCAGGGTGCAGAATATATGCATACAATACCTCCATCATTATAATCATGCTATATGTTGTTGCAAGTCTAATAAGAGCTTTTTCTATTCTTTAAAAACTCCTTAATTGCTTTTGTTTTATTCCCACCGTCAGTATTGATATTGTCCTCATCACAGAATACGATACTTGCATCTAGCTTCGTGCTAAATCCATCGACAAGAGATGGAAGATCTGCCATTGCACCGCCTTTATGTCGTCGTCGTCACAGTGTTAGTAGATACGATATAAATACGATTGATAGAAAATAGGGAGGAGGGAGGGGGATTAGAATAAAAGAGGATGATGAAGATCATGGAGAGAGAGAGAGAGAGAGAGAGAGAGAGAGAGAGGGAGAGAGAGGAGTGAAGGGTTTTATACACTCACATACACACACATATACAAATATATGTGTGTGTATGTGTGTGTATGTGTGTGTAATATATGTAATATATTTATATACATATGTTTGTGTGTGTGTGTGTGTGTGTGTGTGTGTGTGTGTAAGCAGAATGAATTATGATGCGTTGTGGTTCGTGCTCGTTTGCACGGAATAGAACCACTACAACTACTATTACTACTACCATTCAAGCAGATCGAAAACAATGATGACAACAACTATATAAACAATATTTTGTGCTACTTACTACAATGAACAAAGAACAAACATCCAACAAATAACACGAAAATTAGAGACACGTTACATACTTTCTGCTCCTTCCACGATTTCTTCTTTCTTTTCAATCATTTTCCCCGCATCTGACATTACAGAGAGGTGATTACATAATCATGAGCAAATATGAATGGATGATGCACTTTATCTGTGTTTGCTGCTGCTGCTACTACTACTACTACTACTACTACTGCTACTACGAATGCCACTGATAGGAATACTAGTGCAAATACTATTAATTATGTTGCTCCTTGCCATCCTCACCTTCCCCTTCTTTATCTGGGGTGCACTCTGATACCATATGCTCAGGCATGCAAATGAACCTAAGAGAAGTGGTAATAGTAATAGTAGTAGTAGGAAAATTAAGGAGAAAAGAAGAAGAAGAAGAAGAAGAAGAAGAAGAAGAAGAGGGACTTTAGAGTTGATGAACATGTGCAATAATAACTGATTGCTACTATTCCTGTGTTGGTTGATTGTGCAATAATAACTGATTGCTACTATTCCTGTAACTGGTTGATGGGCTTGGAGGTATGCTACACGTAGTAGTAGTAGTAGTAGTAACACTAACAAGAACATAATTATAATAATTAGAAGAAGAAGAACCCTTTCAATGCAGATGCTGCAACCACTGCTGGGGAGGCAAGATACGCCTAAGAAACGAAGAATAACAACAGCAGCAGCAGAGTAACAAGAACAAGAAGAAGAAGAGGAAGAGCGAATAATAATAAGCTACATTATTCGTGTTGGTGCATTGACAGCATACTTTGTCATAAGATCACTGCTACTATATAATAAAGTGTTAAAACAAGAAAACATAATAAATTACTGGAAGATATGGTGGGTGATAGATCGGACACGCACAAGCAAACAAACACACACGCACGCACGTTCCCACAAACCTCTGCATTCCTGGATCCCATTCTTCCTTTAAAATTTCGATTTGTAGCGCTGATCCCAACCTATTATTATTGTTATTGTACTTAATTATTGCGTGTTGTTTGTAGTAGTAGTTCGGGACTTTATCGACTATTTTCAACAGATTGTTGGTATTTATCATTTAGACGTCGTATTGTTATTGAATATGTTATATGCTACTTCTCCATCCTCTAGTAGTCCTTTTCCAAGGCCGATGCAAGGACCACAACCAGGGGGGAGGGGAATTGCCCCAGCCTACAAAATAATACAGCAGCAGCAGCAGTTGTTAGTAGTAGTCAGCGGATGTAGGAATCAATGATTTTAACTATCAGCGTATTGCTATTGCTAAGTTAGCACGTAGTAAGGTGTGCTCACAATTGATGCTCATACAATGATAAACCCTTCTGCTACTACTGCTACAGCTACGGCTACTATCAAACTACCTCTAGGAGCGTTTGCCAGTCCCCTGCGGCTTCGGTCTACACAGAATAATGCCATTGAAAAACATCTTTCTTAACGAAAAAGAGACATAAATGAAGGGATCAATCAATATCAGCGCCTAATAATCCTTCAAACGACAACAGGAATTACTTTATTATCACCTCAGATTGCACTTCTGAACTAGCTGCGGCAACATAAAATTCCACCTTTAAGTCGATTTATATTGAAGGGGAGAGAGAGAGAGAGATCAATGAATAAAAAAGTAATCCGAAGGCTGCTATAGCCCTATTGCTGCTCAAAATAATAACACGTCAAAAAATTGTATGTTGTGTTGTGGAAATATACGTATAATCATGCATAGGTGGATGCATGCCGATATTGGACCTTATTCTCTCTCTCTCTCTCTCTCTCTCTCTCTCTCTCTCTGTGTGTGTGTGTGTGTGTGAGTGTGTGCCTCTTATCAAACAACTCTTAGAAATAACAAATATGCTGCTGCTGCTGCTACTGGAAATAGTATACTTACCCCCTTTGCAACTGTTTTATCTTT
Organism: Bigelowiella natans CCMP2755; assembly: GCA_000320545.1. Lineage (NCBI taxonomy): Eukaryota > Cercozoa > Chlorarachniophyceae > Bigelowiella > Bigelowiella natans. The sequence continues at coordinate 11,422 of ADNK01002859.1, read as the reverse complement.
AACAATATCTGCTGCCTGTGCAATGTCCTGATTATAATCATCACTCGAATTGTGAATAATCAGATCAGTATCTATCATATTTATGACAGTAGTAGCAGCAGCAGGTGAATGGTAAGTAAGTAGGTAATAATAATAAGTGAGAAGAATAATAGCTTCATTATTCTCTCTACCTCTGCTCTGGAATTCACGCAAGAAACCAAGTAGGCCTTGTGTACTTTCACTGCAATAATAACACGAACACCAACCAAAAATAACAACAACAACAACAACAACAACAACAAATAATGGTCATTATAACTAATACAACTTCTATTCATTTTTACTATTATTGTTACTTAATATCATTTTTATCATCACATTATCTAAATTAGTAGCAACCTACCAACTATTAGCTCATCATATATTTACGATGATGATGAAATGCATACTCACTACTATTACTATTACTACTACTGCTACTACATACACGCTACTAATTTATAGTAGTGAGTATGCACTTCATCACCATCGTAAATATATGATGAGCTAATAGTTGGTAGGTTGCGAAATGTGTGTGCTCAAAGTGTGATCAATCAAGCTACATCAATGTCATATCGTTTTATAGCTAGTACCACTACCACTACTATTACCACTGCTGCTACTACTACTACTACTCCTCTATTGCATACCGTTTTCTTTCTCGATTTCGCTGACACTTTTCATGACTTTTACATGGTTGGGACCTGCAAGGAACAGTGTGATGTCGCAGTAGCATTTGGTGGTGGTAGTAGTAGGTAGTAGTAGTAGTTGTAAAAGTAGTCGGAAGATTTCCATAGTACAAAATAGAACGATACTTCTTCGTGTTGTTGGGATTATTATTAGTACAAAATAGAACGATACTTCTTCGTGTTGTTGGGATTATTATTAGTACACATACGAAGATATATTCAAGTAAGATCACCATCACCAGCATGCCACAATTTTTATTTTGCAAAATAAACCTGAAACATGTGGCTCGACTTTTGCTAAATCCAATACCATTTCCTTTGCATATTTTGCGCTGATTATGTTGTTTATTTGTTATAAGAAGAAATTGTAGGTTGATATACACATAGTTATGGATATATTAAATAGAGTATAGAATAAATCTGAAGTGAAGATGAAAGTAAGTAGTAATGATGGTTATTCAGGAGAAACAAAATACAGAAATTTTACAAACGATAACAACTGCAACTGCTGCTACTACTACTACTGCTATAATACCAACTAATTCCAACAACCATTACTATCAGTATTACTACTACTATTATTACCCTTCGTCCGCCACAGGCAAATCGGAGAATAGATCATCGATACTCTGATAACAAGTAAGGGGAGGAGGCAAGAGGAATAATGAAAACTATAATATAACTAGAATGAAGGTCGTCATTAGCGGTACATCATCATCATCATCATCATCATCATCATCATCATGTAGCAACACACATATTATTTAACAATTGTTGATGCTTATATCATCACACACCACACTAATAAATTACTTGACGAGTGTTTCCTTAGCAATGATAGCAGTAAAACACTATTAGAAATAACAATAGTACCTTTGCGTTTATCCTTGCATGTTCTCCCTTGAGCTTCTTCTCACGGCTCCTAATAACAATTTGATTTCTATGATGATGGTGGTGGTGGTGATGATGATGATAGGGTTACTTATTATAATTTCTACTATGCTAATCTACAATGAATAGTAATTAATGGCTTCTGATAATGTTTATTATGATTGTTGATGAGATACTACACAATCACTTAATCCCCCTCCCCTTCCCCATTAACGAAAATACAATTAATATCAGTGTAATATAACTATCGTAAATATATCCGACCGCAGCCATTCTTCAGTAACTTTGTCAATTGGGAACACACCCGCAAGGGCTCTGTGTGAAATATATATATTTATATATATATATATATATATATATATATATTTAATCAATCTGATACTTCTCTCATGTAATACATTGAAATGATTCAGGAAGGCTACTTGTGCTGTTGTATAATTGATAACGATGAGTATTGTGCATGTTATAAAATATATATATGATAGCCAGGTTGTTGTTTACACGTAGTACTAGGCAGTAGTAGTAGTAGTAGCAGCAGTATCAAAAGTTGTTAGCACTCTCAACTTAAAACTTCTCACAACATAGCAATAACAAAAGCAGTAATAATCATAATTAATCCTATACAATAATGATTATGTGCGTATAGTGAGCACCACGATCACTACTTACCCCCATTCTGTAGTCATATTAGCGATTGTTAGTCTTTCATCTACAGAGAGAGAAAGAACACCTAAGAAAGTATTAAAGAAGTGAGTAGAGCGTAAGATTTCTGCTGCTGGTGGTGATACTGATACTGCTTGTGGTGGTCAACTAGAACAACGACAATAAAAAAGGATTGAGCAAAACATCAACAACCCATTCTTACTTTAGCAATCTACTAGCGCTTTACTTTAGCAATCTACTAGCGCTCAACTAATCAATCATGCTGCAACGTAATCAATCTATTACCTTCACCTACAAACTCAACCTGAAAACGATCAGAAGAAGAGAGGGGTTAGAAGTGGCGGGGGGGGGAGGGAGAGGAAGGATAAAAACATAGAAACGAGTTGGGAATAAAATCATGATATTTTTCTTCCTTGGTCGGTAAATTGCATGGTTCAACTTTAAAATAAGAACAGATATATGCGTAGTATCATAACTTTCGAATAAGAATAGGTATATGCCTAGAAGAACTATCGTAAGCCATCATCTCTTCTCCCCTATTGCCTAGAAGAACTATCGTAAGCCATCATCCCTTCTCCCCTATTGCCTAGAAGAACTATCGTAAGCCATCATCCCTTCTCCCCTATTCCCTAGAAGAACTATCGTAAGCCATCACCCCCTCTCCCCTATTCCCCTACTCAAACAAACAACCTACCGCATGATTTAGCACTTGATCAGTGTTGAATAATCCACACAGAGTGATGATAACATCTTTCCCTAATTCAATAACACATCAGCAATGCAGCAACAAAGCATAGCATCCATCAATAAATAAGCAGTATGATATGAAGAAGTGTGATATTTCATCAATCAAACAGTATGATATGAAGAAGTGTGTTGTTACGACGTTAGCAGAGGGAGGGGATTAGAGGAGAGGAGGAGGATAACACATAGTAGTATCTACTCAAAATACTACCTGTCACTCCTTGCCTAAGTTTACCTTCTAGTCGTACGAGAGCTACAGGAGGAACCTGATCATACATCATATATGTTCATCATCATCATCATCCATGACATTTTAATCATACTACTCCTTCTACTCCTCCTCCTCCTCCTCCTCCTCCTCCTCCTCCTCTATGACCTGCCACCATGTTTGCTCTGTAGCCCATATTGCTGCAGCATCTGTCCTCACCACCTAATAATTGGATGATCATCGCCATCACCAAGTTTATTTAATAACACGGTAATTAGTAGCCGTCTGCTGCTGCTGCTGCTGCTTTCTCGGATATGTATCTCATTGATAGTAATTTTTCATCATAACAAGTGCTACTACAACGTACGATAACTATTAATTATTAATTAGTTAGTAGTTACTGGAGTTCCAAGACAACCAATTCCCCCATACCTAATAAGTGACGAGGAGTAATAGTAGTAGTAGTAGTAGTAGTAGTAGTAGTAGTAATGGTCGTCGTTATTGCGCTGTTTTTAACCATTTAACTGCGTTAGGATTTGGGGGGAGGAAGAATGAAAGTGGGTTGCTGAAAGGTGAATAAGATCCATCATTCTCCCCCCCCCTCCCCTCCCTCTCTCTATCTCTCCCTTTCTCTCTCTTACACACACACACACACACAAAGTATAATAGAGAAAGAGAAAGAGAGAGAGAGAGAGAGAGAGAGAGAGAGAGTTTGTGCTACTTGTGACAGAGAAGAACATTTATTGTGAGAATTTCCAGCATCATAATTTCATAATTTGTTACATGTTGGAGTGTGAGTCAGATCCAACTACGAAACTTCCAGGGAATGCATATCCTTAGAATAATAATGAGGGTGGTAAGTAAGCAATAACTGATTCACTTCATCAGCGACTATATTTTTCTTTTTAAGGCATTAAGGACACAGCAGTAATAACCTTCCTCCACCATAACTTGATGACCTATTCCTCTTCCGGCAGGGTAAAAGTCGATGCCTAATACACACATCAATGCATATAAGGACAACACACACTACATTTCATATAGGATTCATTAGAAAAGATTAGAAGAGACAAATTTACTATCTGACTGTTCTCTTTTGGAAAAAGAAGAAGAGGATGGTGGTGATGATGATGATGATGATGATAATGATGATAACGATGAAGACGATGATAACCATGCTGAGATGCAAACTCCTGTATCGAACGATATTTGGCAAGGTTTTTTTCACTCTTGTCCTGGTATTAAAAAAGAGGAGTAATCTCGCATTTCTTCGTTATCACAGTCATGTGTAGAATCTGATGATTAACGAGGTCTTGCTTCTTGCAATTATCTATTTTATTGTTAATGACGGCAATAATCTATCATTCTTATATTGATTGCTTCTTACAATGAAGAAGCAATGCCTTACAAACGAGGACTGTATTGTCGTTGTCGATATATAGTATTGTTGTGCGTAGTAATTAGGGCTGTACAGAAGCAATAGCAGGAACAACAACCTGCACGTTATGATCTAGCACAAAGACCGGCTGTTTTGGGTCTTTCACGTTTTTGGCACCAATGGTATTGAATTTTGAGATAACAGGAGCTGTATTGTCGTGAGTCAGAACATGAGACGGCCGAACTGCGACGAATTCCCCAGCTGAAACTTTACGTCCAATACTGCTGCTAGTGCTACCTCCATTTCGCACTATGGCTCGGGCAACAAGCTTTTCTACAAGGTTCATGCTCATCGTTAAGGATCCGTCTCTCGCGCACCAATTTCTGAGTATAACGGGGGATTGGGGATTTATTTACCCACTAAGATGATAAAAAAAAATGTGGTGGAATCGTTTCTGCAATCAATAGAAACGTGCAATCTACAAAATGATGACGAAGAAGAAGAGATAGGAGGGGGGGTAACAAATTACTGCACGTCGTCTGTGAGGAGTTAGTTATTACCTCGTTTGTTTTTAGTTCTAGGTCTTTGTTTGCTTGTCGCACCTTGAAAACGCCCTGTATTCACAACCAGAATTCAACAACAGCTACCAACCTGGTGCTCGTTCGAATCGAACATCCCCCCCTTTGTGGTGTGTATGTGTGTGTGTGTGTGCGGCATGCGTTTGAGTATTATCATTGTGTGCGACAGCTATATGCCGTAACAATGTGTTTTTAGGATGGTAAATGTTTTACCAACAAACTGTAGTAAAGGCATCATCATCATCATCATCATCATCATCATCATCATACCGCTTTTTGCTTCTTTCTTCTTCTTCTTCTTTCACAGCTGTTGGTTCGGGTTTTTCCCCTATTCCGATCCTTGGTTGCGAGGGGCTACAAAAGTAGTTTATGGAGTCCAAAATAATCCAATTATTCACAGCGGGAGGTACTACTGCCTACTGTGCACAGAGGCTTATTGATGTAGAGATTACTGTGGTATGTATGCGACTAATGAGAAGATTTTCCCATCTGCAATGATATTGTTTTGTTTGTTGTGTGTTGTCAGCAGGTTATTTTGTGTCGCTGCTGCTATTTCCTATTAGCAGTATCGTCGTTAGCATACGTCCATTATCAGTAGGCGGGCTAATCCTATTTTCCTCTACTACTACTACTACTCGTCACATCGCTGCTCCAGAGATAGTGATTGCTGGAACAACCACAAAGGTGATGATGGATCATATACTACATGCTATCATATACTATTTGTTAAGTCAAATATTCTCGATTTGCTCTTCATTTGTGTCGCAATAATTCCAATAATTAGTTTGCTATGTTAAATGATGATATTATCTCTTGTTCAGAGAGTAGTGGTACGTGGTGTTCATCGCCGACATCATCTACAGAGAGTAGCATCCTTCGCCTCCCCGTGCCATTATTTGCCATCGGCCAACTACAGTTCTATATCATTATTAAATCTCCCTGCAAGGAGGAAAAAGTCTAGTACTAGAATCTTCACGAATCAAATTAATTGGATATCATCATCTTCCTTTCCGATGAGTACCTCCTCGATTCCAACCAAAACCACAGTAAACAATCTAACCCTGATGTTATTATTAAGTTTTCTGTCTCGTCTCTTATCTCCTCTCTCTTCTCACTAGAATACTGCACTAGAAGACAATATTATACTGGATTTTGTATCGTTGTCGTCTGAAATGAGCACACTATTGTATGTATGTATGTATGTATGTATGTATACATGTAGTGAACATAATGCTGCACGAGCATCTTCATTAGACGGCACAATTTGAGCAACTACTTATAGCATTAGTATGTTATATATCCACACTCTGTTACTACGCATGATGATTAGTATGTTATATATCCACACTCTGTTACTACGCATGATGATTAGTATGTTATATATTCACACTCTGTTACTACGCATGATGATTAGTATGTTATATATTCACACTCTGTTACTACGTATGATGATGACTATCTCTTTCTGGTGGTAGAAACGTCGGAGGCTGGCGCAAAAGTACTCATCTGATAATATTGCAACTACCACAACCTCTTCACCCTCTACTCCTTCTCCGTCAGATGACGGCAGGGTTATTATTAAAAGTCGTCTCACGACAAATAACGATGGTTACAGCAGTAGCAATAGAAGTGGGCTTAGTACCTCAGTAGGAGTTAAAAACGACGATATGAAACAGCAGCAGCAGCAGCAGAAAGGAGGAAGAGGAGGGGCAGGGGGGGGCAAATATTTTTCGAGCTCTATTCTCGATTTAGGGTTGTCGGAGGGCACAAAGGATGCTATCTTGGTAGTATAATGTCAGATTACTTACCTCTAGATAACCGTAAACATATAACACACACACATTTATATTATATATATATATATATATATATATATACACACACACATATAATAAATATGTGTGTGTGTGTGTGTGTGTGTGTGTGTGTGTATAAATCCAACCTGTTATTGTTTCTTGTTTGGGTTGTTGGAGATGGTGATTTTGTTGTTATTGTTTCTTGTTTGGGTTGTTGGAGATGGTGATTTTGTTGCTATTGTTACTTGTTCAGGTTGTTGGAGACGGTGATTTCTCATACTCAAGGGCACTCATGGTAGTAGTAGTAGTAGTAGTAGTAGTAGTAATAAGTAGTACGTACTATGGCTAATCACGTATGTAGTTCTTATGACATATGTTTATTTGGTTCTTTTCTTTGAATTATTTTACCGTATCGATGATATGTCGTCAACCTAAAAACAATCGGTTTGCATTTCAAATATGTGTATAACTACTATAGAGATCTGTGTTAGTATTCCGTTGTTGTTTGTGTTGTTATAACTAGACATCTCTCAATCCGAGAAACCTAGTAACAACCTCATTTGATACTTTCCAAGAACTCAAGTAAGTTCGTAATTGTATTTCATATTCTATGTTTCTTTAAAAGATTTGTTATGGTAGTGTACCCTATTATCTGTAGATCTTCTTTATTCCGTAGAAATTATGTCTCTCACATCGTCAAAATTGAAAAAAAATCTGTGCCGTCAAAGCATATGATCAATCTCTAAATTCATTTGGTTTACGATGAATGGATTAATCTCTACATCATTTAGGGAAAAATATGCGCATGTAGAGGAGATATTGAATGATCTCAAGGCATGGAAGGAGAAGAAGGAGAAGGAGGATGAAGAAGAAGAGAGAATCAAGATAATGCATGGGGTAGTAGTAGGAAGCAGCAGTAGCAATATAACTTATAAAGTAACTTATAATATCTACTCTGCAGCAACCAAGTGCTGCTATTGACTATTGATAGAATTATAATGATAATATCAACGGAACTTATGCTTGTAGTGATAGTTGTGTGTAGTAAGAATATGATGACGACGATGATATTGAAGAAGCAGCAGCAGAAAAGTTCTAGATTATTTGTTCTCTTGTGTTTAGCAAGCAGTAGTAGCTATGATATATTTTCCTTTGCTACCTTCTTGTAGATAGGTGTCAGCATGCATGCCTTTATATTATGCATGCAACATCCATCTTCTATCCCTTTACCATATCTATTGTTGTGTTACTCTATAATAATGGCTAAATTTATGTTTTCATCATTTAGATTGATGCTCGCCGACTGGAAGATACTTTCCAAAAGGTGTATGATCAGATAAATATGAACTACTACTGATACTTATGTGTGGTTGATACGTATTCTATTGCTTAACTTTTAAAACCAGAACTATTCTTTCTTTCTACACTGCTGTTATTTATGATATTTAGAATACATTTCATCGCATAGTATTCATGTTTCCACAAAGTCCACCAAGAAAACATGCAAGGAATCAGATACAGCATCATCGAGCCCTACTCAGCGGTGTGATCGCTACTACTACTACTAGTAGTAGTAGTAGTAGTAGTAGTAGTAGTAATAGTAGCAGGATTTTTAAGAAGAAGAAGAAGAACAAAAACAACAACAGCACAACAAACTGGTGAAGGAGTTTTAAGAAGAAGAACAACAACACAACACAACAGAATACACTGGTGAAGTTGGAAATTCCTCATCATCTCATCAGAGGCTCAGGCAGTTTATGCTCTCCTTTCTTCCAATGCTACTATCACTGTAAACTACTTTACTGATACTTCCTCTCCTCCTCCTTTTACTTCTGCTACTACTACGTAAAACAGATTTTCTAGTAAGTGCTCGAAAGGTTTTATCAGAGGATGGAGGAGCTATAATGATCAGCCTTCTTCAAGGTCAAGGCGGAACCACGGTAAATATATATATATATATATATATATATACATTCATACATATACATACATACATACAGCAGCAGCAAGAGTAGTAGTCGTAGCAGTAATCTTAGTAGTAGTAGTAGTGGTAGTGGTAGTAGTATAGTAAAGTGTAGTCTCCGGAAGGAATAGTATCCGTAGATATAGTAGTGATATGCATTTGCAGTACATATTAATTTGTTTTCTATTTATAAAAGGTTGAAAATAACCCTCGTGGTCATAGTAATTCGTGGTACTTAAATTTAGCTGCTGCAAATGCATCTCTTCTGATATCTGACGTACAGAAAGTAGATAGAGAGAAACTCCACCTACTCGGTATTGAAAATAATACAAAAACAACAACTATATTGAGAATAAAATGATACAGCATACGTACCTATCATTTGTAGAAAGTATGAGTCGATAATATGTACCAACCACACATCACGCATATATATAGCAGCAAATGAATCATGAGGGGGTAGCTCTTCCCTTTTCTACATTTTATTATTAGTGCGCTCTTATGATCTCATAATGATAGTGGCAGTTTTACAGTTTGCCTTCATTGACTGTCGGTCGTTGTATAGTGTTTTAAAGTATATACATAAATATTTGGAGGGGAAATAAATAAATTATTACTTGTATCATATTACACCTACAAACAACTGAAGAAGTAGCTCTTGGTAAACAGGACCTGTAGTGCACATAAAACTACGATTATCTATAAACAGACATAGTAGCATCCTAATTATATCAGGGTATGTGAGCAGAGGTTATATGAACGGAGCAAGGGAATTTCTGGTAGGAGGAGATCCTCCCAAGGATGATGATGAATCAAATATGATGAGCAACAAGGGGAAGAAGAACAACAACAAGAAGAAAAAACGGAAAAAGAAACAGCAAAAGTAAGTAATAGCCAGAGGAATACAGCCAGTAGATTGAGTGTCAGCAGCATGAAGAGGATGTAGTAGTAGTGGCAGAATAAGCGAAGCCCGATGATAGTAGTAGTAGTAGTAGTAGTAGTAGTAGTGGTAAAAGGAGGAGTAAGTAGTAGCAAGATGATGTCGAATTGAACAACGTTGTTGTCGCGCCAAATATGTCATTCATATAGGTTGGTTTGTTTGAGGTGTTTTCTAGTTGATTTATTACGTCTAATAATGACGACTATAGGGAGGGGTGCCAACGGTTCCTTGTTGTATTTTCTCGTCATTCCCTCCCTCTCTCCCCCGTCATAATACATTATTCTCCTCCTCCCTCTTCATCTGCGCATGAGTAGAGAGGGGTGGATGCACACAATACTTATACCGGATGGTAAAACAAGGGGTCTTGATTCTCCAGAGTGGTACTACGACAACAGGTTAGATTTCCCACAATTGTTCATTGTCAATACATGAATTATGGCTTATTAACCATTTGAAACATCATATCCGTCGCAGCTTTTGGAACGACAATCAGCAACATACTGCCGCTAATTATACTTTTGATGAGGAGAAATTCAAAGCAACGATACTGGTGAAAGCCCAAATCTGCAGTAACTATGTGAAATTTCATTTTTGTTTTCTGATGCTGATGAATCAGGAAGTTCTGGGCAATGAGCATTCAGCTTCATTGGTGAGTATCGAGCACTTTGATAGCTACAGAGATGTGAAAACAGGAAGAGGAGCTTTGGGTTACAGATTCAAGTATCACAACCCCTACTATCCATTGGGCAAAGAAGCATCTCTGAAGCTCAACGAGAAGGTTCTATTTGGCACCCCTATCAATGAATGATTGAATTCAAGGAAGTACATGTACGTCACCGATGCTGTTGTTAAACTTGTTTTTTTTCAAATCAAATCAAAAATCATTGACATTGTTCCGTAATCAATCCGTTTTTTTGAAAAGGTGCGGACGATAATAAGTGACAATTTTGGAGAATTGCGATGATGACATTCCAAGCATTGGGCATCGCGTGTGCAGCAATGAAAATGAATGCGCATCCAAGCATGCACAAAATTTCCAACCTCCAAAGTTGTTGCTATGAAAGTGAAAGCGCATGAATGTGTGCAAAATTTCCAACCTCCAAAGTTGTTTCCACGCACGAGATGCAAAAGAAAGCATAATGGATATTGTGCGTGCACGTGCGACGCACGCACACATCACACCATTGCGTTGTCCCATGCATGCATGATGAATGCATCTCCCAAAGTGACCCTGCATGAGCACGTCAGCTTTTGTCACCCTGTCCTTTGAACGTTCCACGATTTTCCCCTGCATGCAATTCACTAACTTCCAGCCATCGAACACCTTTCCCCAACCGTGTTTCATGCCATCGTTCCTGGCAAGCATCATCGTGGAGTGATCGTAAACGGTTACGTTTTAAGAGGGAGTTTGCACAACTGGTCAGGATCAGGGTCAGGATCAGAGGGTTAGGGTTAGGGTTAGGGTTAGGGTTAGGGTTAGGGTCGAGGGGTTAGGGTTAGGGTTAGGGTTAGGGTTAGGGTCAGGGTTAGGAGGGTTAGGGTTAGGGTTAGGGT
>ADNK01002860.1:37500-53646 GCA_000320545.1 Bigelowiella natans CCMP2755 | reverse complement strand
CCTGTCGTTGAGGCGGGGAGGAGGAGGAGGAGGTGGAGAGGGAGGGAGAAGAGGAGGAAGAACTGCTCGAAGAGCGCACTAGGGCGCTTCTACTCACCAAGCGCTTTTTCGGAGTAGCAGTAGTGGTAGTTGTTGCTGTTGTTGTTGCGGCCCTACGGCTACTTCCCAAACCATCAGCGAACACCATTCTACCCGTCTGGGGGGAGGGCAGTCCTAGTGCGTTGCCAGCGCCAATGATGCCTCTTGCAGGGTCCATTAATGACTGGACAAACTGCGGAAGTATGCGGAGAGGGGGGTCCGTGAGGTCGGAAATCGTGATTTGTCGCACCATCCCGTCATTATCGAGCTGATACCCTGCATTGAACGATACGGAAAGCGGCTCTCTAGTAGAGAACCGAGGAGATATCCTGGCCTGGCACTTTGCACTGACGTATTTGCTCTTGGGGTCGTACTCAGGGGTCAGTCTGACGGAGATGTAGACCTTTCCGAGGCCGATCTGACGGGCCCAGCGAAGGTACTCGTAGAACGACTTCAGCTGCGACTTCCCTTCAAACTGGATGGTAGTAGGAACAACGTGAATTCGTGCGAAGAGGAGGGAAAGTCAATTGGTGGGGAGGCGAAAGATGAAAGACGATGAGGGTTGATCTGGTTGCGCATGATGAGCGAATTTATTACACTTGATATATGAAACGATTTGACGATAGGGGGATTGACCTATACCTTTGTTCTAAGATTCAGACTATTCGATTCCAGCTTTAATACGACATCTTCTCTGAAGACTTCAATACGAGGTTTTTGCTCGAAAATAAGCGGCAGGTCCTCCGCTATCACACGCCTAATATACGTATATTCATCGACTCACGAACCGGCTTGCCTGGCCATACCAGTGACATAACTCGCTTAAGAAAACGAATGTTACCTAAGGTATCCTTTGTTCAGGTAGAAGTTTTGCTCCTTTTTCTTTTGCCGCTGCTCTAGAGAACGAGCGGTTGGGTCTTTAATCTCGGTTAACGTACTCATCTCCACAAGGCCACCATCTCTTCGGTCCTCGAATATAGATATTATTTCCTTGTCTTGGATCCTGCGCTGACGTTTTCCGTTCTCACCCTGCTGTGAGAGTGAGAATATTGGCGGCGACGCTGCCGACTTAAAGCGCTCCTGGTTATGAACCCTTCTGTGCATTGTCTTGCTTCGAGCTTGCGACATTCGTTCCGCTACTTTTTTAACAAATAAATCATTCTTGACTCAAAGGCGTGTTGGAAAGGTCAACGCATTTCAACAAAAGAGACAAAGCGAAGGATCTGACAGACTAAAACCCCTTCTCACCTCTGGATAGCGGAGCAGGAGAAGAGGAAAAATATGCGACACCAACATTCGAAGCGATCGCAAGAAATGTCGTGAACATTAGAGAAAGGAGAAGCAGCTTTGCCCGTGACGTTGAAGAGGAAGGTCGATGGCGGGAACCATACAGACTATGGAGAAAACTGGAGGGGAGAGGAGTTAAACCCGCTTCCCTTCGATCCGCCATGATTTAGTCGATCTGTGGCTCAGAGCTATTCTCTTGGTTGATTGGGTGACTTTTCAGAAATTATGGAGGCATAAAATTAGCAATGAAACCCCTAGTTTTATTCTGCGTCAAGATTTCGAACTACATTTTATCGAAAATTGATTGCGTTTTTTAATGCCGTTGAACATGGAAAGAGGGAGCTTGTTCCGATTCCTTTCTCTTGTACGAAATCTCTTCTCTTGTGGTCAATTCCGTACAATATGTTGTTTCTATTTCTGTCGCATCCAAAACATCTCCTACATTTATGCTTTTATGGCTCACCCAAGATTTCTCTTCTCGTCCTCTTTTTCTTCCCCATCTTTTTTCTCGTGGGAAAGATGAAAATTCCCGAACTCGAGAAGAGAATCGTTAAAAATGGCATCCTTTCGGTGTCTTTTGCTCAAATTGAGTCAAGTAGATTTCGTAGCGGCGTCATGAATTTTTCCTTGTCGCAGTAAGGAACAATCGAAGCAATCGTACAAGCTGAAGGGTAGTCTTCCGACAGCGATGCCCATTTGGGGGAAAACCAGACTGAAACACACACAAGTGACACACTTCGACGCATCGTAAGTGAGGTTTCAGCCATCCCCACACCACTGAAGCTTGGTTGGGCGAGCGTCATCATTGCATGATGCGCACATCATCACGTTCAATGACAATTGTGTGCGTGTTGTTGCCCAATGGCCGAACATGGCCACAGCAAGACAGTGACGCGTGCAAAGCCAGAAAGCGCACCAGCAGCAGTCTGTCAGCAATCACAACGTGTGCCGTGCGTGAAATCTAATCTGCATGCATCTTGCAATACTAGAATGGTCTAGTGGTGCAGTTGCGTGTTGAATTGATGCATCTAGCTGTGTGCATCGTGCATGCATGTGCTGCATAGCTGGACACACAGCAGCTCAACTGGCTAGCTGGTCAAGAGGGTGCTCATTGAGCTCGACTGAACACTTTGTTAACATTGCCGACTGTCAGACTGCATGCGATGAGAGCATGCTAGCATGTGTGCGCAAGTGTGGCCCACTAGCTGTGCTACGCGACTGACACACATGGACGGCACATCTAGACATGACCAGACATCACTCGCATCCCCCATGCAAGCACGGCTGGAACTTGTTTGCCCTGCTCTAGCTAAAAGCAGGCCGCTCTCATTTCTAGATTTGATCATCATGCATGACACCATTTTGCTATATTGCATGCACATGCTACAACAATAGACACAGCAATCTAGCAATGTGATGTACATGATGTGTACATAATATATTGCATGTCTATCATAAGTATACCTTAAAATAGACACAGCAATATAATATATATATATATATATATATATATATATATATATATAATATTGCATGTCTATCATTGCAATGCGCACCCACACGCTGTTCGCACAGTGCACGCCATTATTGACATCTAGCCATGCGTAGCTTGCCAGGTCGGTACGACTCCTAAGCGCTTGTGTTGCGAGCTTCATTTGTCGATGCTGTTTTTGCACTGAAGCACGATGAAGCTTCGTGGTTGGTACCGGTGCAAGCGATCGATCAACTGCCATATTGCTTCTATACGCTCTTCAAGAAAAGCTAACGCAGTGTAGCTGTATTCCATTACGTGTATGTGTTATTTTTATATGTTAATCACACATAACGTGCATGGCATAATCATAAGTAACTCAATACCTAGCTTTATCTCTTTTCTTCTTCCGCAGACGCGACAGCAACTGCTCTGGCGTCCTGCACAGTTTAGCATAATCCTGATGACAAAGGCAACAGGCAGTGTAAGTCTCACGATACTAGACTGAAGAGCACATTGACAAACGAATTTAACTTATTGATCACCTCTTTACGGGAAGCTCGCTGACACTGAGCCCGAATGAAAGCTCCAATGGCGTTTTCCCTCTCCTTTGTGTAACAACGAGGTATAGTACGCCAGGTATAGGCGAAGGAAAGAAACCTCTTATTTCTATATAAGAAAAACACGAAATGCAGATGCGTTGGTGATGATGCAACCTCAGGATTGTCCCAGCCTCCGCAAAACCAAATCTTCCGCTTTTCTTTAGCATGCAACGAAGCCTTGCCGACTGCGCCATCGTCTACTGCCGCCTTCATCGTAGGACATATGAAGAATACCTACATATGAAATAACAATTAGGTAAAAGAATTCAATGCGAGAAGAACATGGGTATGTATTATCCACCCCTTTCGTTGCTGATCCTGCTGCTGTAGCTGTCATAGAAGAAGTTGCACCCTCAGCTCCTCCTTCATAGAAACCATGTCTCCCACCTCTATTGCCGCCATAACCTCGTCGAAATCCCCCCCCTCCTCGAGATCGCCCTGCAGCAGATGATGCTCTCCCGCGACCAGAATGTTGAAGACGAAAGCGAGATGTGAGTGCTTGCCAACTCGCACTCAAAACCAGGTGAGACGGCGCGAAGATAAAAAATGGCGCCTTGCTATACCTCAAGTACTTAAATATCCTTTCTGCCTCGCTTCTATTGAGAAACATTAACAACGCAATTCATTATCGTATTGCCAAAAGGGAGATAGGGATGAGGACATGAAAGGAATTGCAAGCAGGCATGCACTACTTTGAACGAGGGGCGGCAAGAATGCAGTGATGAGAGCTTGATAGCAAGCAAAGATTTTTCTCTCCTCTTCGAAATGCGTCGCACGCGCTGCACAGATGGGACCTAGATACGTTCCTGTTTGATGATAGTACAGAGAGAAGTCTCTCAAGTTTCGTTTTAAATGACATTTGTAGATTTATCCTGACCTTTCTGATTCTTGTAGATGAAAGAAAAGCCTCTGATTTGGAGATGTAAGATCACACACCGATAACGAGGCCAATGAGCGCCCTTCCGATTTTCTGGAAGCTGCAGCTGCCCGGACGGCTTCAAGCATTTCCTACGCATCATGGATTGGTTAAGATCATTGCTAGCCGCCAGTCCCACGATCATAACGACCTGAATGTCCTCTAAAGCTAGTTGCAACCGGGCATTACGCTTAGGATGAGCTTGCTCGTCTATGAACAGCACCCAAACAAATGAGGAAGGTGTGACTTAATACGGAGCAGAGAACAAAATTCATACGCTGCATCGCTTGCGGAGCAGAAGCTTCCCAGACTTCGAGTTGTTGGGCATTTGAAAGGCCTAGATCGAAGAAAGGAGAGCAGAGGAGTGCTAGAACGAAGGTTGCAGAGCGAATGCTAGGTACGACGATGGTGATGACGCGGAGGAGCCGGCCGCCATGCGCTTTATTTGTATTTCGACAGCGATTTTCTGTCGTATTTCTCAAATGGGTTCTATTTGGGGTATTCCTGATAAATTTGATATTTGCCTTACGACAACTCATTTTTAATTGTCGTAACAAGGGAATTACACTCATTCCAGTTCCTTCTTCGTTGTACCGCTTCTCCCATTAGATCTACCCCCTCCCCGGAGCAACCTCAGGTGCCTCGAGGCTGAGCACGATGGCACGAATTTTCATTGCATCCTTTAGTCCTCTATGATTCGAAGTGGCTCACCATTTCGAAAAAAGAGAAACGAGCACGCATTCCTAGAAACTGAATAAATGTAAACGATTTTTGCAGCTCTCAGCCACTGCTCCTGTCCCCACCGATGGTCAGAGGCAATGCAAAAGTGAAGTCACAGGCCAAAAGGCTCAAAGTCAGATTCAATATCTAGCGTATTTCTTTGTTTCAAATCTAAACGGCTGCATCTTGCATATCTGTGGTACATCTCGCAGCGGCTCGAGGCAGAACGAAAAAGTCAGAAAAGAGACCCAAAAGCGCAGGAGAAGGTTGCAGTTCTTTGTCTACAAATAAAATATCTGTGTGAAAAAATAATAGAACGAAACTATGTCCATCAGGCGCGAATGGCAGGATTTCGCTTTGTGTGCCCTGAGTGCAAGCAGTCCCTTGCTAATCTTAAAGTGGCGTTGGAGCATTTCTATGCTCGCCATCCAAAAAGTAGTCTTCCTACCGACTGGCAAAGACGAAAAGAAGTGAGATCATATTTAAATAATTGAAGGCTGGAAAGATTCGAGATGCCGAGCCAAAGAGTTCGAATATGCTTCAGAGTTCTTCACTCATGTTTGTCTTCGATTTTTTGTACCGACTCATCAGGAAGCGGAGGCAGAGAAAAAGGCGATTGAAGATGAGAAACGTCGTAAGAAGAAGGCGGCGGAAGATGCTAAAAAAAAAATCTTTGCTATTAAGGCGTGCCTGCGAAGGTAAATAGGAATTAGAAAGGGGAGAAGAGGAGAGAATGATGTATGTGTGTGTGTGTGTATGAAGTATTTGCTCCTCATGTACATGTGGTGCAGCAAAATAGAAGATTGTCTGCTTAACAAAAGTGGCATTTCACTTTATTGCGATATATCAGCTTCTACGAGGAACATGCGCCGGATAAGGTGTATTGATTATACGTAGAATACTTCAGAGCAGCACAAAATGGACCACAATCACGAATAAATTATGCAGACTCACTACCAGCTATTTTGACTTAACTTAATTTCCTGGAAATTACTTAGCGTACTCATTTTAAACTGCTGTTCCCATGTTTGAGTTAATTGATTTATATCACCGACCGTGATCAGGCTGGAAATATAGAGAAAATCATGAAGAAATACGCTGGGAAGTGGGAAAAATTGGAAGCCGCTCTTGAGAAATCTTACGGAGACAAGGCTCCCAAAATAGTGCAAGCTGCTGAAACCGCTGTTAATTAAAGCACAGGTATCATCGCGATATGGTGGTATACTAGAATAGGGTGTGTCTCCGCAGATGTTTCTCCGCTCTTAATAATTATTCTTGTAATGTTAAGGTGTGACAAATAGCATATATCTTCTCAAATCGATCATCTCTCAGGCATCACATGCATGTATCGCATGGCTAGATGGGTGCAGCGTTGAAATGTCTAGATTGTCACACGGTGCGTCTATCTAGCTATCGGCGATGCATGCGACTACACTAGTACACCGGTCGATCACGTGAGAATAGCAACGCTTGTGTAGCGCGTCTACTAGCTAGATGTCATAGACGTGCTGTGTCTATTATTGCAAAAAGACAGTACACGCACATGTAGGCGCGGCTATAGTGCACGCCTTATTATACACGGCTAGCATGCTAGCGCATTTGTGTGTGCTGCTATTTCATCATTGAGGTATCTACTATGCAGGTATGTGTACGTGCACATGTCATAGCGCTACAGCTATACAGCTAGCAGCTTGCTACAGTTTAATTGTGCATGAGCATGCTAGCACATGCTATCACATATGGTACGTATGTCACACATTTAATTTGCTACATATCGGATATACCACAGTCTATATACGTACAACCGGTTGTGGTTGTGGCAAGCTAAGACACGCAGCACGCAAGACGAGCGCTGAACATGCATCGCACACACCTGACACCAATGTCGCACAAATGTCATGCTAATTGCAATGCAGTCAATGCATGCATAAAGTATAATGGTACTGATGAAAGCACAGCTGTTCACCTCAACGTAACACAACGTTGTGGGATTAAAATCATGCCCTCGCTTAGTATCACCTTAATCCAGCAATATTTGGATAGATTTATGGTGTACAATACGTGCAGAAATAGCAAGATTGACAATCTTACAAAATTCTTACTCCTACATTTACGACATATGACCCATCAATAGCATGTACGTGGCACGCCAAGCATGGAAATGATGGCTTGATCATAAGACAAATCAGAATCGGCTCTCAATGAAAGAACACGAGTCGTCATAAGGTAAACCAACAGTCGCCCGACAGTGCTTTGCTTCTTGAAACGAGATGGTGAGAGTGTGATGAGAGTGCAGGTGATGGGATGGTAGGTATGTGAATGTAAATTCTCGTTTCTTCCTATGACGGCGCTTACAGAAGCTCAGCGATGTTCATGGGCATCTCTTCAATTTGGGTATTGTAGAACTCTTCAAGTTCCTTGAGGTTCCTGGTGTCATCGTTGGTGACGAAGTTAATAGCAACTCCCTTACGACCGAAACGTCCAGAGCGTCCAATGCGGTGGATGTAATTTTCGCGATCACCGGGGAGGTCGTAGTTGATGACGAGAGACACTTGCTGCACGTCAATTCCTCGGGCGAGGAGGTCGGTGGTAATAAGGACACGGGAGGATCCAGACCTGAATTCCTTCATGATGCTTCCGCGTTCTTTCGATGTCATTTCTCCGTGCATAGCACTTACAGTGTGGTCACGCTCGGACATTTTTTCAGTCAACCAGTCGACTTTACGACGTGTGTTGCAATAAATAATAGCTTGTGTAATAGAAAGAGTATCGTAAAGATCACAGAGGGTTTCAAGCTTCCAATCCTCTTTCTCTACGTGGATGTAAAATTGCTTGATACCGTCCAGTGTTACGGCAGCGCGTTTCACGAGGATACGCACAGGTTTTCTCATAAATTTGTCGGAGACTTCAAGGACGTCTTGAGGCATTGTGGCCGAAAACAGGCACACCTGAACCTCACCAGGCATCTCCTGGAAGATGTCATAAATTTGGTCACGGAATCCTCTTGAAAGCATTTCATCAGCTTCGTCGAGGACGAAGGTGTGGATCTTGTTGACTCGGATTGCTCCACGGCGAATCATGTCGAAAACTCGTCCAGGGGTACCGACGACAAGCTGCACTCCCTTTTGGAGCACATTCATGTCTTCACGGACCGAGGTACCACCGACGCAAACGTGGGAGGTTATGTTCAAATAGTCTCCAAGAGCGCTTGCGACTTTTTGGATTTGCTGTGCAAGCTCTCGGGTTGGGGCGAGGATGAGGGCTTGCGTTGCATGTGTTTGGAGGTCGATCTTCTGTAGTGTTGCGATCACGAAGGTTGCCGTTTTACCGGTACCAGATTGGGCTTGGCCGATCATATCGTGACCAGCCAGAATAGGAAGGATACCACGTTGCTGGATGGTAGATGGTTTCTCAAAACCATACGAATAAATACCACGAAGCAGGTTCTGCTTAAGTTTCATATCGTCAAAAGTTTCTGCAACTTGCGAAAATTGAGTTTCCTTTCCTTCTTCATTTTCCTTTTCCTTTTCTCCTCCAGTACCCTTTCCTTCTGGCTTCTCAGCTCCTTCCACTGGTTCCCTCTTCTCCTCCTCCTTGACAGGAGCCTTCTCCACCCCTGTTGTTGGTTTCTCCGATGCTTGCATTGTTCTGAGATTGACAACCATTCAGTAGATGCAACACCATCACATTTTTCGAACGAAACTTTGAGCATACATTATTTTCTCGACGAAATTACTACGATATCTTTCTTTTTCTTTTCTAAGTGTCGCATGCATTTAGAGAGATCATCTATCTATCCGAAAGAAAGGAGTGCATTTTAATAAACGTCATCAACATCAAAGCTTTTATCCTCTTCATGCTACGTTCTTCCATAGGAACATATAACTTTCAATAAATTCCACTATTTATGGTAAATTAATTGTGACTGGTTCTAAAATCGACCATCTTATTTGGGGGGGGGGAGAGGGCGGGTTACCTCTGGTCTTATTGGTAAGTGTTTGCGAGGTAGTAGCTAAGATATATCTTTTCCTCTCTTCTGTGTCCACATTTTCCCTAATATCTATTTTTTAAACATAATCTTTAGCCGAAGCTATAACTACAATTAATTAGCCTTGGTTTCGATTGTCCAATTAATCAGTGTGCTTCCAAAGCTTCTCGAAATTCTTCGGACCATCACCCGAAGAATTATTATTACGGTCAATGTTTAAAGCAGATCATGTTTCAGCTAAATATATCATTTTTTGACAAATTATGATTATATTTTTTAATAACGACAATAATATTTATTGTCTTTTTCTAATTTAATGGATACATCCACATCCAAATACAGCAACATAGACCGAAACATCGGATGACTCGGAGAATATTAACTCACTACGCACTCGGTCATAAAACACAACAGGGTGTTTTACTCATAATATTGGAAATATTCTTGTCGTTTGTGATAAATAGTTCATTAGGTAATTCTGAAATGACAGTCGCTACCAAGGATCACCGGTATTTACAAACTGATCTCCCAAATCCAGGAGGTTCTTCTTTAATTTACGTCGGAGTTGGGTTTTATTAGTAGGACCTGAAGGTTCCGGGAACCGAATCCGAAGAATAAATGAATTACGGGAACCGAATCCGAAGAATAAATGAATATAATAATTTTTCGCCATTATTGTTCATCTTCAAGAAGTTTTCGTGGTTTTGTTACGAGTCTACGAACTCGTACTCGAAGGGGAGAGCTGGCATTGCAAGTACGGTTGTTCCTTTTGCAGGTCTCTGCCATTACCTGATGTTCATGAAGATATAATATGAACGCCCTACGTTTACTCGACATTTAGATGCCAAACGGTGTTGGTTTTTTCTGAAACTCTAATAAACTTCTTTCTTACTATAACTGTAAGACACTGATAACTCTAGCGGAATTCCATTGAATTTTTTTATGAGAAGGAAAGGATTAGTTTATAATTTAACGACATACCTATTATGTTGACGCAGTATTTGATTTTACAGGCTGCAGGTGTTCGAATTGATTTCAGCTTGATGACATAATATCTCAATATTAGTTGCACGTGCATTTTGTTATACGTCAAAGTAATATTCATGTTTCTGATTGAAATTATCCTTTAAATTTACATAGTATTCTCGCGCTCTTCCTTATTAAACTCTTACTGCGAATCCGCTACCTCTTGTTCCAAGCTGCTGTAGCGGACTCACATAAGGGGAGCGCTTGGCTTTGTAAGTGTATCATTATCCCCAAATCGAAGGTCGATTGGAAGACTAATCCTTGATGACATGATCTATATCTCCACGATACTCATTTCAACCCTTAACAATTATTAAAATGATTACACAGGCTACGTCTGGACTAAACGTCGCACACACTCACTCTCGCATCTCTCATGAAATCGTCACAACTGGGTCGCCTAAGGATTAATACCAGTTCAATCTCTTCCAACGTTTCCGAGTGGACATCTGAGCAAGTACGCATAGTTCAAAATTTCTATTAATTTCGATATAAGCTCCGCTGATCGATTTAATATTCCGGAACCACATATAAATTAGGTTGCATATTTTGTGAGAAGTTTGGGCAAAAGCATACGGTGGACAGAATATGCGAAGCAGTGTCTAGAGATTGACATCGATGGGGCTACACTGCAAGATGCCACAGTAGATATTCTTGTTGAGCTGGGCTTCAATGAGATGGATGCCGCCAAAATATTAGAGAGTATTGCAAGTGCAGATGGAAGCGAAGCTATGGCACGTCGCTCTTTGATTTCTAGGGGCAAGCTTCGCCAAGGAGTCGGAGGGCCCTTGCAGGAAAGAAGGATAAACAACGGTGAAAATACCGTCCTCCCACTCACAGCCAAGGAGCGTTCCCAAATGGAGAAATATGGTCTTTATTGTGCTCTCATGGATGAATCTGAGAAGCAAGTGGTGACTGCGATTGAGAATCTCAACCTTCAAAAAGAAGCAGCCAAACAAAAATCGAGATCTCACTTCGATAAGCTCATAAACACCATAGCTCGAGAACGGGTACAATGTAACAAAAGTATAGAAATTGCTTATGGTAAATGTGTCTTAAACCTGAAGGGAAACCTAGTCGAAGTCCAAAGCAGTAAATCTGATATGAAGAGATGCAATTCTAGATTAAACAACGCACTCCACATTCCGAACAGACAGCGAAGAATTTGTCGGATAGTGAACCTTACTGAACAGATAATTACACAGCCGCAACCTTTGTTGCTTCAACCGCCGAAATTCAAAGTTTTGTTTAGAGAGGCTGTCACAAAAGGAATGAATGAAGCTAAAGAGCTTTATCTAGTGAAATGCACTGAACCCAGCTTAGATTTCAAAACCCTTGAAGCAAACGAGCGTCACTTTGAAAGCCCAAATATGAGTGGGTGGCTGCCCCTGAAGTCTAGCATGCACTGTGGGAGATGCGATCATGCAGCAGTCATGTCGCCAGATGGTAAAAAACTATTTGTAATCGGCGGGGACTCCGGAAGGTCAACCCCGCTAAATTCTTGCGAGTACTACGATTTTTACACCAAAAATTGGAACCTTCTTCCAGAAGCAATGAAGCTGAAACGCTCCGGGTTAGGAGCAGCAATATCGCCTGATGGGAAGAGACTGTATGCTGTAGGAGGGATAGCGAATGGAAGTCCTTCGAATACTATTGAGTATTTCGACTTTTCGGTGCAGATGTGGAAGATGTTGAACACTCCCATGAAATTCGCTCGGTATGGACACGGTGTAGCCATGGGGAAAGATGGACGACGATTGTTTGCGGTCGGGGGCTTCGTGGAGGGCCGACCTGCCAATTCAGCAGAATACTATGACTTCAAAACCAGCCAGTGGTAACACAATGTGCTATATTACAACTAAAATTACAAAAATAGATTAATTGTGTTGATTATGGATCTTGTTATAGGAAAGTGAATAATCATCATGATGTTTATATTACATAATGTAGCAAGAGATTCTGGATATTGATCGAATTCCCTCTTTAGGTATGATTTGCCCCCGATGAAGCGATGCAGGACGGGCTTTGGAATTGCCGTGTCTCCCGATGGATCGAAAATTTATGCTGTGGGAGGATGTGGCGTTTCATCTGCAAGTAAATGTCAATTCGGCGGGAGAGCTCTACGGACAGCGGAAGTTTATGATTTTACGACTTGCGAATGGACATTCATTCCAGGGACACTCCTTTCAAAGCGAGTAAATCATGCTGTAGCTATATCCCCAAATGGAAATAAGCTCTACGTGGTAGGAGGAAGTCCAAGTGAACAAAGCACGCCTTTAAAGGGTATGGAAGTTTACGATTTCGAAGAAAGTAAATGGAGCAACCCAGGGCCCAGACTAAAAACGGGAAGAACCTCGCTTGCTTTGGCTATATCTCCTGATGGAGATAAATTGTTCGCGGTAGGTGGGGACCCAGATGGTGAATCAAAAGATTGTTTAGATACAGTTGAATGCTACAGATTAGCACCGAAGAAAAAAACGATAGCACAGCATGTGGCTGTGTAGGCATACGATACATCTATAAATAGATAAAGTAGAAGGTAATCGGGCACATTTGGGATTTACTTCGCTTTACAATTAACTAGATTAACGCAAGCTGTGAAGCATTCGTCATGACAGTGAAATGTCAGCTGCAATGTAATGTGTTATTTGTTTATGAGGTATCAATGCCATGCTATATGCTGCATGGCTACAATAGACACAATGAATTTATTCCATGTCTATTTTGGCTAGATAAGGCGTGCTCATTTGTGCTGGATTGTAACTGCTGGCGCAGTGTTGCCTGTGCTAGTGTGTACGTACGTGTTATGCACAGTGCGCAACGTTACGGTGTATGATGAAGGCACACACATCCAGCGAGGACGGTAAGTAGCCCTTCTAGCTAGCTATAGCTTATTTTAGACGATATGCTAGCGTGTGTGGTGCGCGTAGATCTAGAGATGCGTTGTTTCACCATGCATGCGCATGTCATGCTGATGTAATCACTACACATGTGCTTATAAGAAAACTTACACGCACAGATAAGCATAGTGCAAGAAATGTATTAGTTCCATCGGATCGCTCATCTGCACGTGTGTCTAGATAGATATGCGTGTGCGCATGCGCTGACAACCATACATCGTTGTTATCATAGAATTTTTGAATTATAATCGAGTGATAGAAGCTGTGATGACCTTGTTTTCACCCGAACTCCATCGCCCAGCTAGCCAGGCAGGCAGACTAGGAGCTGTAGTCATTATGTTACTTAGCTACTCGAGTCACAATTCAACTGGCATGATGGTGAAGGTTTGGGTTTCAACTTGCGAAACTCCCTCGATTTTCTTCAGAGCTTCGATGAATTTCTCCTCAGGGCCAAATTTGGCCTTTTCAAAATCCCCGAAATTCGCAGCAGCTACGGAAACAGCAACCTTTACAAAAAATATTAAAAAACATGCATGCAATCAGCGCTCAGCAGCTATCGCAAGATATAATTCCTCGTTTGCATTCAAAGAGAACCTTAAAATCAAGGCATCCTCCGCATACTGTTCGAGAGACCCCCTTGAGGCCTTCAACTTTTTTAAGCTCGCTCTTCACTCCGTCAAGAACCTGATTCAAATCATTCGTGTCGACACTCGTTGTAAGGCCAGAATCTTGCTCTAACCTCTTGGACTTTCGCCAAGGTCTCCTTGGTATCCCACTTGCAACGCCACTCGCGCGCAATAGTATCGAAAGAGACTCCCTTGGTAATTTCAGGCATGATTGGAATTGGTTGGAACGTGCGTGCGCTTCCTTTTGTGGTCTTGTAGCCTTCCTATACCGACGAATTGCGTCAAGATAATAAGGTTGTCGTTCTCTTAGAGCGCCACAATAAATGATAGCAGTTTCTTTTTGATGGTGAGACAATCTATCATTTCTTGTCGTTATCATAAAATGCCATTGTACACGGATGTGCGTTGCATTAAAAACTTTTTTATTCCTAGACCGGATGTTGTAAGGATGAAATACTTCCCAATTTTTCGATGTAGAAAATATGTCATTTGCGATAAGCGACAGGGAAAAAATGGTTATCTTAGTGTAAATCCGCATTCGTTTTCTCCTTTCATTCTTGCCGTTAGGCCTCGTCGGCAATGGAAGAATGATAACAGACATGCGATGGAGATTCTAATCGTAACGATCAAGATCAAGACAACGACGCGACGACCATGACGAGGACAGGAAAATATAAGGGAGCTTACTTCGTATCGGCTTGTTGAAAAAGAAATTATCAAGAAGAAAGTGATTCGCAGAGTCAACTTCTGAGAATGGAGGCCATCTACGCCTCTTTCGACTATGGAGCGAACCTGTCCGGATGCATGACCCCAGAAGTGAAAGAACTGAAAAAGGGCAAACGAAAGTCCAAGGTTTATCCTTTTACAAAATCCAAAAAGACCAAGAACATATAAATTTTGAGCAACGGCAATTGACGATGAATGGTGATACAGGTTGACGATCGTGGGTTTCTCGTTGAGTGTGATCTCTGTAGCAAGAAGTAAGCATAAACTTGTTTGTCTCTACATACATCCCCGGAAGAAATAACTTAAGACAACAAAAAAACATCTTCGTGCTGATGTGACGACATACAGTCGCATCGTCATCGTCATCATCATCATCATCATCATCATCATCAAGAAATAACGGAGTGCTACTACTGTTGGATGGATCATCATCAGGTTTCTGCTCAATGGGTTTCTATTTCATCGGAACCAATGCGTTCAGAAATTAGTAAGCCATTCATTCATCGTTTCCCGTTGTGATTGTCCCCCGTCATTTTAGAATTTATGTAGTTCATAATTCTTGGAAACAGACATCTCAATATTTATCTTGCTTTCGATAATAATCTTAACAATCATCATTCTCATGGACGATTGGCTCATTTTGGGGAACATGCAATATTCTAATAAGTATTATTTTCATTTATTCGTACAAATGGGATTATCATCATCGTCGTCGTCTTCATCATCAACATCATCCATCACCAGTTACTCAAAGGGGCAGAACATTGGGTAAACATCGTTTTAATGATGACTACTTGTCTCTTTCATCCAGTGTCACCATCACTATGATGATGATAATTATGATGATGATGATGATGATGATGATGACGATGCAAAAAGCTCTTCATATATCCATATTTTCATCATTCCTGTTGGTGATCGATACATTCAGAATTTTTGCATTTTGCCTAGCACACATTAGTTGTGGTTTCCGCTTCTTCCTCTTCTTCTTGCGGTAATATTAACGCGTATGCACCGTCCATACCAACCAGGAAGTAGAGGAGCCCAAAGCATTCGAAACAAAGTTGAGGCATTATCAATACTACCACCAAATACAAGCATATCAGCTGATTGAAGGCAGACATACTATCAACACGCAAATGCACAGATGATAAATAACACACACACACACACACACACACACATGGAGTTGATGTTTCTTGTGCCCTTTTGGTTGTCCATTCAGGAAATGCTATATCTGTAAAGGGGAAGTTCTTTCACCCGGTAGTAAGTAAGTAGTAGCAATACATGCGTACACACTTATTGGATTGCGAAAAGTATAACAGCAGGTGGTATCGGCTGGTAGTTGCTGTTTTGGTGCAACTTTCCCTTTGAAATTATAGGCTTTTTTGGTGTTTAATGGGGATGGCGAGCGGATAAAGGTGGTGGTGGTGGTGCTAAGCTGCTGCTATATTATTGAAGGCTATGTCGACCACGTTGCGAAGTGCGAAAAGAAGCTTCGTCGGCTCATTGACCATCGCAACAGTATGTGTCATGCACGCACCGATAAAAGCCTTTAAAAGTCTCCTTCCCCCACACTCCCTTCCCGACTTTCTATTCATCAGCATGTTTCTCATGGATGTATATGCCCCCCCTCCCATATTCAATTGTTCTCCCATCCATAGTTATCAATCCGCGGCGTTCTGCTTGGTAGCACTATATGTGTGATGATAACTGTGTGTGTGTGTGTGTGTGTGTGTGTGTGTGTGTGCAGATTTCTTCAAAAAGCAGCCCCCAAAGAATGATAAGTATGATGCGAGGAAGATA
>ADNK01002860.1:0-32500 GCA_000320545.1 Bigelowiella natans CCMP2755 | reverse complement strand
TACTTCATTGCAAACTGCTAGCTGTAGACTGATGCTTCGCGATCACACAGCACGCGCATGCACATGCCAAATGAGCTCACCGCAAAATCTAGACATCCACAGCTAGCTAGCTAGACCTGCTAGCAGCATGCCATGCTAGCATGCATGATGATGCACAATGCGCGTCGTCATTGTTCGATCCGGTTAGCAGGTGCTGTTGCTGCCTGCTTATTTGACATTTCGTGCTTCTATCTAGGCTTTGCGTTGGTCAATTGTACGTGCCTTATGAAAGAAGCAATTTCATGAATTTGAAGATGACAGGGCCACTACGACTGGGCATGCGATGCGTGTCGTACAGCACATAGCGTACACATAGTCTTCACACTAATTGCACAACATCATTGGCACGACGACTGCTGACATCGCCTTATGCTAGTGCATAGTATGGCATGGGTAGCATGGTACTGCATACATGCCTCCACGCTCTGACCTACTTTTAGACTACTTATTGCCTGCAGCCCCCAGCTAGCCGCAGGTACAAGCAGCAGCCCAGCAGCATGTACATCTTTTACGTCGTACGGCATTGACGATGCGCTTATTGTGAGTCCGACACCATAGTGAATTCAAGCAGAACATACGCAATGTAGTATACACCTAGTACTACTCGTATTTATCGCCCATGTGTACTGCTATACTGCTTCGCGTTATAGCAGATCGGTGATGATGAAGCAACATGATGTGAATAACCGTAGGAAGTTACGTTTCCACCAAGCTACATGAGGATTTCGACTACTACTTGCCAGCTCTTTTTAGGCTCGGAACAAACTACCTTACCTCCACGTTAAAAATATTTTTTTTCCATTTACATACATGACGTACTCACTATTCCCAAATTTCCTCTTAGTCACAGTGATGGGGTTTCATTCCCAGAGCGAAGATGCAGAACAAGAAAGTACAAAACATCAAGGCGTACGTAGCCCATACTACCACATGAAATACCCCTGCCAAAGTGAGCTCTCCATTTGCCTTATACGAGGACTTTGTTAAGAATGTGAAGCCACCAGTTTCGAATTCGGAAGCTAGTGCAGAGGTGATAGCGATGACTATTGATAATGTTGACAGAATGATCAGATAAAACAGCGCTGCATTCCCTCTTTGGTAAGCGCTTTTCGGATTAAAGAACCACTTTGGGACACATAAACAGCATGCGCCTTCTCCTTCTATTACCTAATGTTAAAAAAAACGACATTATGTATTAAGTATGTTAGTAACTATGATGGCAGTGCAATGTGCGGTTCTATTCTATTATTTGTTGGCTATAAGGGCACTGCTGCTGCTGCTGCTCCACAACTTAGAATAACTCCCCATCCCATTTCATAGAGCAACCAAACTCGGTGCTGGTATGCATCACCTCACGGTCTGTTCGGTCAATTCGTGTTTTATAATAATCTACATTGTTTTTGTTTGATTTAGTACTTTATTATATACCACCTGTTTCAGCTTCTGTTTCATCGCTTCAGACCCATGCTCTTGAATGGCTTGCCGTCCGTTAGGAATGAGCCTCATCAACACCCTCCACGAAGAGCTTTCAACTCCACTATTTGATGAAGGACCGCCTCTTTCTAGATCTCTGTTGTTTGTTATTGTTGCGTTCGGTTAGATGGAAATAAAAGAAGGAAAAATCGTGGTAGTAGTAGTGGTAGTGGCACTGGTAGTACTAGTAGTGGTAGTGGTAGTAGTAGTATTAGTGGTAGTGGTAGTAGCACTAGTAGTACTAGTAGTGGTAGTGGTAGTAGTAGTAGTAGTAGTATTAGTGGTAGTGGTAGTGGTAGTAGTAGTAGTAGTAGTAGGAGTATTAGTGGTAGTGATAGTAGTAGTAGTAGTGGTAGTGGTAGTAGTAGTGGTTGTAATGGGGAGTCAACTTGTCTCAAAACAACTAAATTGACTTGTTCCTCCTCACCCTGCAGCAGCAGCTTGTGCGATGTTTTTGATAGTCGCAATGCCCTTAACTAGCTTATGTTGTGATGGGGTAAGCAGATGATTTACGAAGTCAACTTTCTTCTTAAAATCATCACCATCATCATCACCAACACCACCAAGATCTGATGCCTGTTTGTGGTCGATTCTGAGTGATAGGCGTCCTTCGGCGAGATCTTTTTGCATTTCCATTGAACTCTTTGGCCATTTGCCATCACTATCAGAGTATGGCCTTCTGCCCTCATGTAAGATCTCCCACATAGCTACACCTGCCGCCCATGTGTCAGACTTGGATGTGAAACGTCGTTTTCGTAACGCATCTGGTGACAACCAAGGCCAGGGAATTAAACCGGGAAAATGCTGCACATAAACACCATTGATCATCCGTTCCGTGAGGCCGAAGTCGCTTATTCTTACTTCCCAATTCGAAGTAATGAGGATATTGCGGCATCTGATCACGAATTTATTTATGTCATTGCACATTGCACGAGGATTTAGATGGTGGTGGTGGCAAAGCTAATGAATAAAGTCCTGCACATAAAAGTCTACGATACCATCTTAACTCATACAGCTTCTCGTACGTAGAGAGCTATTAGGAAGTTTGAAGAAAATACAAAAAGGTTGTATGTGAATGAATGATCCTGTAGATTGTCATACGAGATGTCACGGTGAACAAGCCCATTTGCATGTAGATGACTCAATCCAAGAAAGAGGCCTTTGGCAATGTCCCAAAACTTTTCCATCAAGATGCGTTTCCCATTTTCTCTCGTCTTCTGCAGATCTGCGACACTGCCTAAAGAGCAGTACTCAGATAAAAAGCTTTGAACTCCATTTGTGTCGATCACTATTCCGATGAATCTGATGGGAAGAAGTTGTTGAGAACGTAGTAGTAGTAGTAGTAGTAGTAGTAGTAGAAGAAGAAGAAGAAGAAGAAGAAGAAGAAGAAGAAGAAGAAGAAGGGGATCATAACTATGAGTAAGCTTGATAACATCCATTTTCAACTGGTACAGTTATTTTTATCATACCTCATCATATTCTTCTCTGCTTGCTACAGATACTTTTATCATACCTTATTATGTTCTTCTGTCCCTTGCGCCATGTACAGCCCCATCATTTCTCGCATGTATCTATCGACATATTTTTAAAATATCACCACCACCGAACATGTTTTTACAATATCACTACCATCACACTCAAATTGTAAGTTTTTTTACAATGTCATCATCATCGCACTCAAATTGTACATTTGCAACATCGTTTAGTGAAGTTATCTCATCATACTCTTCCGTAGAATATGTTATCGGTATTTTCCATGCAACGGCCTCTCCTTGTTGATCATTGAGTCTGACTGCTCTCCATGCTACCGCAAACTGTCCTTCACCGATTTTTTCTTCCTTCCTTATATCAGTTTCATGGACAACTATGAGGCTTTTGCGCACTTTTCCTTCGAATTCGGGCACTTCCTCCATGGTCGGCGGGTCATAACTGTCACCATATAGGTATGTAGAAGATTTCTTATCTTTTGCACTAATAAGCGGTGCTTTTTCCTCCCTTGCGTCCTGACCCTCATTCCCAACAACACCGGTAGCCGGGGTGGCGTTCGGATGGCTGCTGCCTGTAGGCTGCCACTCTTCTTTGGAATGGTGTCCATATATGGACATGGAGGAGAAATGAGGGATATATGCAAGATGTATGCGAGTGAGGGAGGGAGGGGAGGGGGGGAGTCTCCACCCACACCAAGGTCTTGCAAAAATTTGAATTCAAATTCGAATGACGACCATGGCGACACATGCCATTTTTTGAGTGCGACATCAAGTTTGAACCAATAGAGCTAGAGAGAGGGATTCCCTCGTGTGTGTGCACCTAGGGTGCGATCCACATCCCACAAATCGACGAAATGTGGTACGTTAAAAACATTAATGTGTTGACGTTTCATGGGATGACGTGATTTCATCATTTTGGAAATGTAGTTCGTCATCATTGTTCTTGTTCTGGTTCTTGTTCTTGTTCTGGTTCTTGTTCTTGTTCGTCGATTTGTGGGATGTGGATCGCACCCTCTTCTTTGCACGTTTCCAGCTACTAGCCAGTCATGAAGCTGTCTGCAACTGCAGTTGCCTTGGAGATTGCTTCGCAAACCCAGCATTTCATTCCCCGATCCCGCAAAAGACGTCTTCACTCATCTTGTTCGTGGCGATCTAGCGCTGCAGTCGAACGACAGTGCGTGACGTGAGGGATCGATCGAGCTGTAGCGAGAGCCAGCCGCCCTTCTAGCCTTGCTGTTGCGTGCAAAACCAGTGCTGGGTTTTGCGTGCTCGGGTGGACCCATGCGACCAGACAATGAGTGTGACCTTGTGTGAGACGCATGCCGGAAATTTTTCACACGATTGCACGTGCCAACGTGCCTAGCTAGCTAGCTCCAGAGCTAGCCATGGGTGCGTCAACAAACCCAGTCAAGGCATGCACGATGCAGTCTAGCAGTCATCGAAAATGAATTGGCGAAGCACACCATGGGGACTCATGAGTCCACATGCGTGCACGTGCATGAAAGCTAGAAAGTGAAAAGACGTGTGCACACCCATTGCTTTGTGTGCACTGAAAAATGCATGTGTGCCCTTTTCACATCCACACACGCACCAAACAGATCACGGCACGTGTGCTGCATGCATGGATGCACGTGTTCGTGTGTGCGCTGATTTGTGCTGCATGTGAAGTCAAAGGCACGTGTGAAGTGGTCGATCGATGCACGCATGTCACAGACAGCATGCACACGCAGTGGGGACTCACAAGTCCATGTGACACTCGCTAGCTCGTGGTCTTGCGTGATGGACGTCAAGCTGATCAAAGTGTGCACCTTGACACGTGCATCATGTTGCAGCATGTCTGTCGAAAATGTTCACACTGGCACATCACATGCGGCGGCATGATCACATGATGCTGCGGCTGCAGATGGCAATTTTGGATGCCCTTTCTGGCTTTGGAGCACAACGCCTAGCAATGTCCCGCACGGTGCGCATTGCGCCCTGCCAGCACACTGGCATAACCTGGCGAACTTTGGTTCGGCTTTTGCTTTGCTTCTAGTGCTTGTGGAGAACATCAAAGTCAGCACAATTGACCATTTCGCACAATGTCATGTGTGGTTTCACCGCCCCCAAATGCTGCGTCCATTGAAACGCTTCATGTGGCTGACGATTGCGTGGACACAGCTAGACAACTCAGTGCTCTCAGGGAGCCGGAAGAGTGATCATTTGAATTTCGAGACTTTTGTTTGCTGCCTCGCAGCAAACAAAGCTGCTGAACTCGCTGCGCTAGACGCACATGTGGCTATTTGTCGATTTGTGGCACGCGTGCATGGACACAGTCTAGTGTTGCATGCATTGCGATGCGCGTGCGTACAGACAGTACGCCCAAAAGCCCATCAATGTTGTGTTAAACTTGCCTGTTCAATGTGGTGTGGTGTTATGTGTGCAGCATGCGTAGCAAGACGGATGCAATGAAATGTTTAATTTTTTTCAATTGTCATCCTATGATGTAGCTATGAAATGCAGCGGCTACAGCGCTTAGGTTGTATCTGTTTGTTTACTTTGTCACGTGTGCAGCACACACACACACACACACACACACACACACACATATATATATATATATATATATATATATATATATATACTGTATATATATATATATATATATATATATATATATGTGTGTGTGTGTGTGCGTATATATATATATATATATATATATATATATTGTCCATAGTGGCGGCGTGATTTGTTTCGTTCGTGACATAGCGCAACTTTGCAAGCGCGCTAGCGCAGCACGTTCCACACTTTAGTTTGAACGAAAACGTGAGTGCACTATAGCACAGCTGTACGTTATCAAACATTAAAAAAAACATGTTGCGTATGCCAGTTTCGTTGAGATGTGTATGTTAACCAGCAGAGCATTGGCAGTGATCGCTAAAAGAAAAGAAAGACAGTCTTATGTTGATATAAACATGGTACTTGCTCTGAGTCTACGCGATCGGCTGCCAAATTTGAAATGCAGAGGAAGATTTAGAGAGGAAGTGAAAAAAATCCTGAAAGCTGCGTTTGCAGCAACCATTGCTGTGACCATATTAGTAAAAAAATCTAGTACGGTGTACGTCTCTATCGTCCTGTATGTTGGAATATTGGTCTCCATTTTGTCATAATCTAACCGAATCGTCACTAAGTTTCGATTGTAGGCATTAGGATATCCACGTTTTTGCAATTGCCGGTAATGATCGCAATATGGAAGCCCTGCACTAACTGCCAGGGTGCAAACGACTTGGTACAACGGCCCCGCAAATGATCCCTCAAAATTCAATAAATGCTTGTACTCTGTTTTTCCTGATTCGGTGATACTGGTCTGCGGTATGAGTGAGAATTGAGCGTTTGTGGCCAAGAATTGACGAGTTCGGCTAACATCTACTTTAAGATTTGGACTAGGAGAATCGATAACGTAAGATATCTCATAACACTGATACGAAGCGGATATCGAATCGTTAGTAAAATCATGTATAAATCTGTAAGAATCATCAAGCGTGTAGTTAGATCCTTCGACAAATTGAGTATCGTTGTTATATATAGGCGTAGAAAGTGTAAACAACATCTGACTTGCCTTCGCAGAGGATTTCAAAGTTTTAGGCAATAAACCTGTGGCGAAAGGGTCCAAAATGTATTCACGATAAACATAACCTCGTGCCGAATACAATGAGTACTCTATTGGTCTTACATACTGAAATCTCGAAACGTCATCTGATCTAATCCATGCTGCTACGTTTATCTCAGGGCACTTGAAACCATTCGGAGTACGATTTTTAAGGATCAAATAGATGTTAAACACTTTAAGCAATTCGCCTTCTGAAATGACGCTCACACCCAAAGTGGTAGCTTCTGTGCCAATCCTTTGGCCATGTATAATACCGAATAGTATCACAGCGGTAGCCGCCGCAAGGAGGACAGCAATTAGGACTACTAGTTCCAGGATTGCATCAATAACAATGAATTTACTTGCCAGTTTGTAAAATCGGTTTCTCCAGCTTGATAGACCTTGATATGACATTTCTATCAGAATAAATTCTGCTAAATATCTACGTAAATATTAATTTTCATTGCAAAGTAGCTATCACCACAGAACTCGTCAAAACAAAAAGTCTCACCAGATACTCTCTCCACTTCAAAATGATTTCTCGCCTTATGTGGATCCCTGAGAGAAATGGCCTGTGGCCTGGACGACATTATTACACGAGGTGGGGGCTCACTACTAACGAGGGCCTGATTTAAGAATGAAGATGACCAGGTCATTATTCTCTTGTTAATAATGCGGAGGGAGCTGTAATGAACAACCTGCAAAGCCGCAACTTGACTCTTAAGTGCCTGTATCTCTTTTGCCGTGTCCGAAACACTCATCAACCCCGCTGCTTCTTCCACTATTGGATTAGATTCCTGCTCATGCAGCGATCTATGATTCCTCTTTCCATCAGCAATTTTGCTCATTTTCATGTCTGGGGACATTTCCCCAAGCGTTCGGTACATCACCAGGCAAAATTATATCCTTTAGTTTCCTCCTCCTTAGTTTACATAGACCTTCTCTCTTTTCCTCTTCCTCCTCCCTTACGTGGTGGTGATGATGATGATGACAAATATTAAACAGATCTAGATCTACGATGAGATAGATGATGATCGTTCCTTTCATACAAACGACATAATATTTATTACAAGGACATATGAGTAAGGACGACAATGAAGAGCCTTTGTCGCAAGCATAGAATGTCCTATAGATCTTATTTGGGATGCCAACAGAATCCGTAACGATCTGATGACCACAACACATCCGAGTCCTTGCAACGAGTGTTGTTGAGGTTCTGCTGCATGCAAACGCCTGTCTCCCATGTGGTTCTGGCGCATGTAGATTTGATCAACGCTTTGTTCATTGTTCATTGTTCATTGTCTTTCAAATGACGACAACGGATGTGCTGTAGGTGTAGTTGAACTTTGCATGCACGCAAAGTGCATGCCAGTTCGAGGCACTGCATTTCATGCACTGCAAATGTCTTGCTTGCCTTGCACACTTTGGCGGAAAGGCAATTGCGGAAATGAAAATTTTCATCATTGTTCTCATTTTTCATTGTTCTCGTTGCATGCAAGCATGCATTGCCTCAAAAGACCGGTGGCCAGCTACTCCACATCCAGGCCAAACCGGTCACAACTTCACGAAAATTGAAAAAAAAATTGACGCATTTTTTTCGCGCAATCTCGATTCAGATGTCAAGCAGGGGTCCTTTGGAAACTTTTGGCACAGTTGAACTTTTTTTCATTCGCATTTTTTTTCGCCCCCCGAGGTGCGACTTTTGCCAGTTTGCTCGATCCCCTTTCCCGCGCTGCCCCGCACCACGCGCCGCTTCTAGCGCTAGCTTGTGCGCGCCACGCCTCGGCGTTTTGAATCAAAGTTCTGCGCGCGCGTTTGCACACGACCAATCTCTTTGACCGAAAACCAGCCAGCTCCAGAGCTGCGCAGTCTAGCAGTGTCTCCAATGCGTCAAAACCCCTCTGCACTCATGACACGACGTCATGTGTGTCCTGTGGCTGTGCATGCATGTGGCAGCAATGCCCCAATTTCAAAACTTCAACGCATCACATCTCGATCAATTTTCACATTCAAGCATCGCGCTTCCGGCTGTCTGTGGGGCTGCGTCCATTGCAAACGGACATGTCCTCACAAGCTTGCTCGCATTGCGCACACGCGCGTCGGCTGCATCTGTGACCAAAAACGTGAGAATTTTCTCCGCAATGACCGTTGTGAGGGCTCAAAAAATCGAGGTTTTTGAGCTGAGATTTTGAATTTTTTCATTTTTTCGACATTCCTTGATTCCGCCGACTCAGAAAGTGTCATTTGACGGTTGCGGATAGAGTGCACGCAACAAATGCCCTTGAAGCGCTCTGCAATCATGCGAAACCCATTTGTGACCGGGTTTGGCCTCGATGTGTAGCTACCGATGTGATGCCGCATGTACCATGTGCATGCGTCCTGAGGCATGTGTGGCATTGCGAGATTGTGTCACAGCAGCGCGCAATCTCCTGGTCTGCTGTGTGGTGCGCGCTGCTCAACACGGGCGCGCCTCCGCATCTGTCTGGTTGTTTGGCGTGCACCACACTAGCACATGCATGCATGTCAACATTGAGCAACAAATGCTGTGAGATGATCTTTCACTTGCGACATCAACAAAGACTTTTGTGTGCTCTGCTGGCAAAATTGCCACAGTGCATCTTTTCACGTACATGTGAATATCATGTACGTCGGTAAATGTTTGTTGTTCTGTGTGAATCAACTAAGCAATGATTTCCACTTTCTCCATTTTTATTGGGGCGAGAGGGGCGTCCCTTCCGTTCGTTTGGGTCTAACAGATACCATTCGCAACCAATTTCAACATCAAAATGTGTTATATTTTCCCTCAAACTTTAACAAAAATGAGAATTTATATGATTAAACTTACCTTCTCAATTTCTGTGATCACGTCCATTCCACTAACAATCTATTTACAACATGGGAAGAGAGACGAAAGAAGAAAACAGTGAATTAACACAGACGCGTACGAAGTCCTAAAAATGAATGATATTTGTACATAGTAGCAAACGCACGCATAACCAAAACAATAAAAACCACCATTCGTTCACTCCTGCTACCAGAAGTAAAAGTACCTTTCCAAAGACAGGATGGCGAGATGGAGTCTGATTGTCAAACCAATCTAGATAGGTGTTGTGCACCTAAGAGAGAAAGAGATATATCTTAAAGTCGATCATGAGAGTCGACCATTAAAGTGTATCTTGAATATTTTGGAATAATAGTTGTAGCCGGTGCGTTTCATTGGGAACAAATATACAAATCTACTTTCCAAACGCATAGCATCGACTAGACGAGTTAATTACTACCGTGTTAATAAAAAATTGGCTGCCCCCAGAGTTTGGGTTTCCTTTTGGGATATGATGAGTAAAGGTAGGTAGAAAAAATCAACAGTAATATTCTTAGGTGAATACGCTGAAAAGGTAGCTAGCTACAAATAAGGTCGAAATGATACAATTAATAGAAAAATAATAACCTACACCGCAGCAGCAGCAACTAACACCCACCTGTATTTGCCATTGAGAGAGTTCCGGGTTCATTTGAAAGCTGAATAACGTAGTGTAGTGTTTTATCGCAGCAGCACTATCATTCCACTCTATTGCTAGTCCTGCTGCTAAACTCTCTCTCCTATTACCTTTGCTGTAAATTCATCAGGAATACATCCACCACTGTTTCTTGCTATGTTAGTGCCTGATCAATGTCAACAAATACAGACGTCGATTCATCGTATCTCCCTACTTCTTCATAATTTTCTTTCATCTTCATTCCTCTTTTTAAGTAGTTGAAAAGAGCGAATATCAAGCACCTCCTTCATCCCCTTCTACAAGAAGCTGGAACTTCGTTCCCGCTGAAGGGCCACCAGTTCCAGCTCGGGGAGAATTCGGATCCTGTTGTAAGTGTAGTTGTACACATACATCGTGTATGTATAATAATGATGATACACCGAAAAGAAACATTGAGTACCACTGATGTATAAGAAAAGGAATACGGTAACCAAAATAGAGGAGAGGATATGGAGAGGATACAATCTTTCTTGCACATGCAAGTTAAAATTTACATTTCTCTTTAGAGTCACTATGAACACTCTTCTAGCATTGCTACCACACCCACCACACCTAGTATTATACTAAAACCATAAATCTGCTTGAATCACCTTTGCATATGGGCATCCAAATTGCAGCATAAAGTTTTCAATAACGCGATGAAAGTGAATTCCATCGTAAAATCCAGACTGATGTAAAGTATCGATGGTAACGCGCCCGTGCGTGCGTGTGTATGTGTTCGTGGTTAGTGTGGAGGTGGTGCACTATGCATTTGAAAAGGTCTTGGCCAACTCACATGCTACTAGTTCTACAAAAACGAAAATTGTTCCGAAAGCAGTAGTGATAGCTAATATTTTATGATGGGCATCATACGTGTTATGTGCGATTTAACAAATTGTCACAATAATATATCACGACCCACCTTTGCGAGATCAATGAAATTGGATGCAGTTATTGGCATCCTAAGTGAACGTGTTCATATACAACGAAATATATCTGAATCTAAGATTCTTAAAAGAGTGTGAGCATCGCGTGATAGTTAGGCATTATTTACTGGTCCAAGTAGAGCTCCGCGGTAAACGTTCCTTCCACGCCACCAGATACTGTGAATTTTGCAGTTGGATTTGATCCACCCCCAGCAAGTCGATGATGCATCAAAGATTCTTTATTTCTTCCATTTCCACGAATATTGTACCCGGAAGCTGCAGCTATAGTGCTAGCCTTGGCTCCAGCTCGAATTCTGGGCAGCAGGGATGATGATGATGATGATGACGAGAGATGATGCGAAAAAGTTCTCGGCATGCTACTGGAAATGATTCGATTTGGGCAGATTTGTGGTTTGGAGCCTATGGTCCCAATGGATCTCGAGAGAGGTGGCATTACAGCTGGGTTGTTAAATTGCTGAAGCAGCAACAGACACAGCGATAGGCTGCTGCTGATACCGACAATAACATACAGCGGAGATGATGACGACGGGGCTCTCATGCTTATTATGGTTCACCACACCGGGTTGATAAAATTCAAGAAATGTAACGTGAACAAACACTGGAAACAAGCGCCAGTGGAAAGAAGATCAAGTGTTGTGGGCCCCGTGTCAAAAGAGCGAGTGGTGGATTGAGTTCTATGACGAGTGGGGTACTTCTAGTTTGCGCTCAGTACGACGCCAAAATACAAGTAATATAGTGCTTTTGTAACTTGCGACATGACTTTCATCAAGTCGCTGTAAATTTGAGACTTAGAAAATATCGTGATCTTTTTATGAAGCAGTGACAGGTTGTTGAATGATGTCGCAAGTGGGTTGTAGCCTTCTATTTGATGTAGAACTGGGATTGTTGTGTGCGATTTAAATCCTATTCCAAACGGAATTGTTCATTCTTCCTTGGGCTAGGAAGAGGAGGAGGAGGAGGAAGAGGAAGGAAGAAGCCGATTATTAGGGGAAGGATGAAGAAGATTGCTGATGGTCAATGCTTTCCGGCACAGTGAGCAGATAGTAGAAGTTGTAGCAGTAGAAGAAGAAGCAGCAGTAGCGTTCCTGAATTGGTTCTCTTGCCACACACTGACAAAGTAAGACAACCTAATGTGATAGCCTTACAGCCTTCGCCGCCAAGTTTTTGGCTTGTGAATAACATCGCTCTGCTGCTCACAGAATAATTCTGAAACGGCCTC
The DNA here is from genome assembly GCA_000320545.1 of Bigelowiella natans CCMP2755. Classification (NCBI taxonomy): domain Eukaryota; phylum Cercozoa; class Chlorarachniophyceae; genus Bigelowiella; species Bigelowiella natans. Next base: position 20,192 of record ADNK01002860.1, on the reverse strand, counting down.
TAGGGGATATTGTACATATAAGATGCGTAGTAATGATGAGGCTGAGATCCTCCTCGGGTTCCTCCCCCCTAGATTACGACCAAAAAAGGAAAAGGAGGGAGCACTATGTTGCCCTCCTCGTCATCGATGCAGAGTCTATCCTATTCCGAATATTTATAGGTAGGTGGCTATCAAATCAATTTGTAATCCCTCCGTTTCTCTCTTTCGTTCACCCAAAAATCGCTTCAATTTGTTCTAGAGAGCAATTAAAGTGATAGTAGGGGTTTATGATAAGACATTGTGGCCTTAAACTACTACCTCCTTCAGCAGAATAACAATGCCAACAAGATGGACAAGATGAATGTAGCCTTCTTGGTGCTTGTTGGAGAACTGGAGGAAACCAGAAAGTTGCAGGCCGAGGATATCTGTCGAATCTTGAGATGGCGTAGCTATAAGGGTCTCAACATCACACATTTGACGTGATAAGGGCGAAGGTTAACACTCTATGAAACTTCCTCTCGTTCATAGATCTGTACCTTGGCTTTGCGACATCATTTCACGCCTACAGCTCGAGCTCCTTAGACGACAAATGTGTTTGATTGAAGTTATGCATGCATGCTTGGCTACGGATTGATAGCTGTGTGGCTTCATCCGCTCACGTAGGCATGTTCATGTTGACTATTACATTGCTATGCTATGTGGTCTAGGTAGCTAGCTAGCTAGTGCTGCATTGCATGAAGTGTCTTGCTAGCTTGGATCGAGCATTTTCAGAGCTGCTAGAGGAGTGCAGCATGCATCGTACTATAGCGCGCGTAAGCGCAACAGCTTGCATTCATGGCATGCATAGATGAATGTTGTGACAGTGTGTAGCGTCTGTCCTGCAATTGGCACCAGAAGTTGGCACCGGAAGAGTGAAAATAATGACTAGCAAACGTAAGCAACATATTTGTATCTATGATTACTACTACATTGTTCCGTTTATGTTCACATCTAGATGTGAAATATTTACACACACGCATCCTACTTTTGCATGAGGTATACTAATGTGTCAGATGACACATTTAGCCGTGACAGGATGAGTTTTTTCATGTCGCTAGGCCCAATTCAATTTCTATACAGCTTCAGCGATACGATGCGCAGATGGCGTGGTCACTCCTTGCAGGATGTTGATCGACCGCTATTTGTTAGTATACTGTCTTCTTCTTCTTGTTCTACTTTAGTAAATCAGCCAATGGGAACATATCCAGTAGCAATAGCAATTCCCAAGATTGTGAACGGGACGACCAACCCTGCGATAGCAGACCTGAAACAACAACAATGATGATATGAGGAAAATATTAAGACAAACGCATGTGTACGCAACATGAGAGAGAGAGAGAGAGAGAGAGAGAGGGGGGGGGGGGGGGGGGGGGTAAGTTATTTAGTGTTCGTTGGGAAAATATTTTATGCAGTCGGATTTCCACCTTTTCCTCCCCCTTTCTACTACTGCTACTACTACTACTACTACTACTACTACTATTTTGCATTATCTATCCTAACCACGCCAGAGGGTCTTCCAAAGGCGATTTGCCATCACGTTCATCCTTTGACATCCAATAGCTGAGTCATGCAAGATGAGTAGCAGAGAAGAGGATCAATTAGTCGTGATTTCATCAAATAGAACGACATAACGATGAATACTGTATTAAATGAGTACGAATACAAGTGGGTGTCATCATCTATCCGTTAAAATCATTTGATTTATTACTCATCGTCTTCATCCTCTCTGCTTATGGTCCCTGGCCCCTTTTTGGAAGGTTCCTCGGAGTGAGCACAAAGAAGCTGACAAAGTGATAAGTAACAGTTGTAACAGCAGTTTGCTTAGAAATGATGCATCAAATTTACTCTCAAGACACACCAGTCATTGCATTTCATGATGAAGTAGTAATGGGATTTTAACATGCGTATGTATTTGTTAAGAGTATCTATTCAGAATTGTAACACCGAAATCATATGTGTATAATCGTGATTTTCATTATTACCGATCTGCGTCTACGTTGGGATTTGTCCAAATTTATTTGGGCTCCTGCTGACACTGGTGCTGCTGCAACACCTCCATGAGAGAGGATAGGCATTGAAGCACGTTTACGTAAAGGAGCAGCTGCTCGGTGAGGCATGCTACTACTCATTGACGTTGTGACCCGTGACGATGATGTTGAACTTACTGGATTTGCTAAAATATCTGTTTTCAAAATCGTGTATTAAAATAGTATTGCAGGATCCAGTTTGACAAGAAGGAAATTCGAAGGAATTTAATAAATATACCATTCCCTTCCCTAATTCGCAAATCTATCCTTTTGGATCAATCGTTAGAATCTCCTCAATCCTTTAACCCCCCCTCAAAGAAAGGACAAAATGATTCCCTTCCTTAACCACCTACTCTGTTTACTGAAATGTTAAAAGGGGGTTAGAAATGAACCGTGGCGAGATGCGACTGAGATGAGGAGGAGACACTCAACAACCGCCCACATCAGAAGGATAGAAGGGATGATGCTGCCTTTGCCGCTGGTGCATTGTGATCTAAAGAAGAAATAATAAATGGAGAAGAGGGAAAGAAAGATTAAAATGGTCTTTGTCATTTCCCCATCATGATTTTGCTAAGCACGCTCTGCACTGCTGCTTACCCATGTTCAATGAATGCATCAAACAACTAATATGCTTCTATGAACGCTTTCTTTTAGATTTCTACGTTCCTCCTAACTACACTAGCTGACTACTTTGTTCTATCTTTACCTCTTCTGTGGCTCAATGTACATCTGTAACTATCCCTCGTCCCGTCCCGTTCTTTCAAACGATAGCCTATCGGTCTGTGGTGGACCGGCTCTAATCTCTACATTCGCTTCACGAACAGTCAATTCAAAGCAAATAATTACTAAAATGCAGGAGAAATATTGCAAATTTAAGGTTTTGGTCACAAATTCTAAACATTAATTAACTGTAGTATTGTCGACTCCCTAATGTCTAATGTCTAAAAAAGCCACGGTATCAAAGATGTACTCGCTACAGGGGATTTTCGATCAAAATTTCTATAAAATTCGCCTTTTTCATCAAAACGGGAAAACTAAGAGATTTGTGGTTCCACGCGAAAAACGTCAGTACCGGCGACAAAATAAAATCTTCTTTTAATTTGGCGTTTTAGCCTAAAATTGTACAGATCATATTCTCTTGCATCGGCCTATTTGCAAGCTCTTCATATATTGTAGTATTTTAGGTAATACATGTAATAATATCATTGTTTTTCTTTAATAAATCGGCCTTATTGGTCTTCTTTTTCTTCGAGTCGGGATGAGTCGCAGTGCACTACTTGTAGATCGGCTGCTCGACGTCCTCCTCCTCTTTCTCCTCCTCACAGTGTAATAAAAACACATAGAGGAAGAGAGTAACAGAAGAAGCAGTAGTACCCTTATCCAGCCAGTAATACTGCTTTATAGCAGTACTAAGATAGAGCAAGCATACACAATCTGATGATGATACATACTGATGATGAGATGAAAAAGATGCTATGCCTTGCCGTGACTGCTAAGTAGAGCACGCTGCTGCTGCTGCTGCTGCTGCAGATGATGATGGTATGTGCACCTGCTGTGAATTATAGTTATTGCCTTATGTGTGCAACGGATCAGAATAACAAGAAAAAATTATAAATTCGAGCAGGACAGTGTTGTACACTCTCCTCCTCCTCCTCCTCCTTTCCTCAGTATTATTAGTGTGCTGTACTTGTTTGGTTTGTATATACTACTCAATCCTTCGGTAGGAGATAGAGTGGAACAGGACAGAACAGACAGCCGATCCGAAGTAGAAAGAAAGGGAAGGATAACCAAAAAAAAGCAAGGGATTAGTAGGACCAATTACTCATAAAATTGTGTGAGGAGGAGGAGGAGGAGGAGCAGGAGAGAACGATGAAAGGGAGAAGAAGAAGCCAGGGAATCGATTGTGACCGCATTCGACCATCGACGCAGATGATGAGCGACGAAGCAGAAGGAGAAGAGAGTAATTTGAGCGTTTCAACATCCGCTGCTCGCCACCTTGCGAAGTACACAAATTTGCTCTACTTGTGGAGAGATGGTAATTAATAATATTGGCATCAAAGCTACTAATTGATTCATTGTTGTTGACATTTCGTATTGCTTACTCAGTCACTCAAATCTCTTAATCTCTTCCTTCTTTTAATTTATACTCATTCCATTTATTGTTGATGGTCCTCTGCTACTGTTTATTGAGCATACGGATTTGACCCTGTTCATGTTAATGTCTGCGGCCATTCGATTCTAAACATCCCACTTCAATCGGTTCTTCCTTCCTTACTTCCTTCCTCCCTTCTAACTACCACCACCATCACCACCACCATCACCTGAAACAACAAACATGTTCAGTTATAGCAAGCAAACTCTCAAACATATTTGTGTGTTGTAGCGCGATCCTGAATTCGTGGTGAGGAATGATAATATTACTTGGTGAATGAATGATAACTTATGATCGATACAACTTGTTAAATGGTAATAGGTGGATCGTATAGAATGGGCGTTAAGGACGGCATGGACAACGTTATTGTGCGTCATATTCGTTCTATTTGTAGAAGATATGCTAGCAATTCCAACTGCTGGTTCCTTTCTCGCTCAAGTAATAAGAATGATAATAATAATAATAATAATAATAATAATAATAGTGGCCCCTTTCTCGCTCAAGTAATAATAATAATAATAATAATAAGAAGAAGAAGAAGAAGAAGGATAGAATATGGTGTCCAGAAAACGTATATTATACAAGCTGTCGCTAAAGAAATGCACACTGAATAGTTTAATATTTATGTGCATATATACATTTTTGCCACCATCACCATCGCCACCACCAGTCCTAGCTTCTTTCACCTTTAACACACACCAACAACAATAATATCAACAACAATAAGAACAACAACAACTAGGTAATCTCCGTGGTAGGAACATTCAATACTCTAGGTCCAAGCTTACAAGTCGTTTGTCAGGCCTGTGTTGGGTACAATATACATCATTTTGATAAATTAATTTGGAGAATGTTTTGATAAATTAATTATGGGAATAATGCGATAAAAGTTTGAGTTCTTTGATCAAATAGTACTTTAGCATAGCAATGTATCACTATTATTTAGTGACCATATATCACCAATATTATGAAAGACTACTTGCTAATTACAAATCATTGATGGTTTGTTTATCAGTATTATCAACTTACTTACTAATTGCAGAGCATTTATTGCTGCCATTTGCGCTCTTATCACCAACTCCATCTTCAATGGTCATGCATGCATGCATGCATCATCATAAGCAGCTGCTGTAAATGATAGCTACACTCATATTCATCATTATGCTGATGATGCTGTAAATGATGAGTGCTCTCTCTCTCTCTCTCACACACACACACACTCCTTGAGAGGGGTATTATTGTAGTATTGCATGTTCATCGTTGTTGACGATGATGACCGTCAAACAAGCAGTAGCTAGCTGATCAAAGGAGCGTAAATCAAATGATGATGGTATATATGATAATATATTATGTAAGAAGGATGTGCAATTTATTTCGTGTGCAGCAGGTATCTAGCAAGAATGTACGCACATTATATATTATCACAATTCCCCTTAAATAAGAACACCAGTCAACGTACACATATATGTAAAATGTTGTTATCAATTGAAGTGGTAATATGTTGCACATATCAATTGAAGTCATCAATCAACGCTTCTTCGTCGTATAAACAACCATCATCTACTGTTTGTCCTAACACAAAAAATTCTCTATTCGTTGTGTTTCCCCCCTTTTCTTCTTTTCTTTTTCAGGAAACGAAATTGGATCTGGATTTGCAATATTCCTCATTTCGTTCGGATTTGGCGTTTTTGACTTGCATCCGTAAGAATAATGATAATGATAGTATTAACAATAAACCAGTCGTTGTTGTTGTGGTATGAGGGTCCATCAATCATTTTGGTAACGATGCTGATGATATAAATGAAGAGAAGAACAACTATCCATCCATGTCTCGATAATACCTAACAACTACAACAACATATTAGTAGTAGTAGCCTTTTTTCTTCTCTTTTCTGTCACATACTTCATTGCGCAGTGTAGTTGTGGGTATTCAGCCTAACAATGAGTATAAACTTAGTAGTAGTTGAATGAAGTATAAATATGCATGATCGTCATCATCATCATCATCATCATCATCATCCTTAGGCTGAACAAAAAACTTGGCCTTGCTTTAGCCCTCATTTCCATCTTGACAGAAGTGCAAAATCCAGAGCTTCCATCGAGTAATAATAAGATATGATGATGATAATGATGATGATAATGATGATGATGATGATGATGATGATGATGATGAGGACGATGATGCATGGGAAAATAATTGTTTGGATGATATTAGATGAACGAATAGAGTAAAAAAATGTAAGATTTTCATGAAAATTAATTCATCTCCTCTCTTCTTATACTATACATGTATACAAACACTAGTAAGGCATCTTACTCCTCTCATCTTATACTATACTTGGATACAAACACTACACCTACCACAACTACTACTACAACATCCAACTACTCTAAAGGCAATGGATTTCGTCTGCTGCTTACTGTTATAATCGGGGCTACAATCACCATATTTGGTGTGTCTTTTCCTCGCACAAGAACCACGGGAAATCTGATTGCTGCTCGGGTATTTACTCATTTATTTAATGATGGGGAAGTATTTATAATCTACTGACTATACTACTAATATTATGAGATTATCGTTATTGTTGAGCTTCAGTATGCTAATTTTCGACTTTATTACCACTATGTGGTTGTTGTTTTTGAGGAGGTTACTGCCCATGAGTACAGATATATCTTCCTCCTCTGCTGCATGTGATAATTGTACTATAATCATCGTATCGTTATAATGAGATTTACTATCTTTTTCTTATTAAAGCCTCCTACGCAACAACCCATCTCTCTCTATTGATTAAAATGAATTCTGATAGAAAATTATAGCTATAATATAGTACTACGATATGCCAAATCTTGAGGGATGATGGGGAATACAACTATAATATAGTACTACGATATGCCAAATGTTGAGGGATGATGGAGAATAAACTCCTTGCTAGTCGTAGATTGCAAGATATTGCAAGACATTGCAAATAATGCGTTATGTTCTTCTTCATTTATGAATATTTCGCATCATCATCATAATCATCATCATCATCATCTACGAATGATGGCACGGCATAGTTTCGAGTGTTGTCTCTAGTTTGCAATGAAAAACAGTTTTAAAAGCAGTCTACACTACTAGTTTATGATAGTGATGATGTAGTTATTATTATTATTGTGTGGATGTTATGATGATGATTCATGATAGTGATGATGTAGTTATTATTATTATTGTGTGGATGTTATGATGATGATTCATGATAGTGATGATGTAGTTATTATTATTATTGTGTGGATGTTATGATGATGATTCATGATAGTGATGATGTAGTTATTATTATTATTGTGTGGATGTTATGATGATGATTCAGCTGCGAGACTTGTCCATTGCCCTCTCTGGAGTTGCAGAAATACAGCTTCAGTACATGCTCAAGGGTGGTGCTGATACTGTGATAATTATTATTCCTATCATTACTATTATTACTATCATGTGTTGATACTGTCATAATTCTTATTCTTATCATTACTATTATATTGCTGCTTGAATGCAACTTTCATCAAAACCAATCCATCGTCATCATTTCATAATCCACAATACCCCACTTCGTGGTAGTGTTTATCGGTCTTCTTTCACTGAATAACAACCTATCAATCATCAGTATAGTCATAATATTAAATACCACACGTCATATAGTATCATGTGTGTGTATGTGTGTGTGTGTGTGTGTGTGTGTGTGTGTGCAAACATCATCATGCCTCGTGCCTTTTTCTCTTATTCCTTCTTTCTTTGCTCTCTGTTGTTGTTGTAGTAGTTGTTGTTGTTATGATGGTGATGATGCTGTCGTTCGTCCTGGTAGTAGTGGTAGTTGCACACACTTATACATAGTACATTGATCAATTTCATCCTCCTCCCCCCCTTATCTCCTTTACAATAGGAGGAGGAGGAGGAGGAGGAGGAGGAGGTGAAAATCAACATCAGGTTGGGAGTGGCAATAAGGGCACTATTACTACTACTACTACTATTACTACTACTACTACTGGTAGTGATAGTGGTATGGCGAGTAAGGACAAGAGGAGGAGGAGGAGGAGGAAGAACACAGATGGTGATGGTGCAAATGATGACAACAGACTAAATAGGAAAGTAGTAGTAGTAGTAGCATCATTCGAGCATCCAAACAACATTCACGACGATGACGATGTAAAGAAGAAGGAGAAAAAGAACAAGATAACTATAAACAACCAGGTACTGCTACTACTACTACTACTACTACTACTACTAGATAAAAGCAGTAAAGATGAGAACAAGCATTTTCATAGCACTGCACGTTTAACAATTACAGAACTAAGCATTTACTACTACTACTACTACTACTACTACTACATGCAGCTATCTATCATCAAGCCGTATGTTATTAGTGATAGCATGTAGTAGTAACATATGGATCATCTTTCACGATGGAATTAGGCAAAGGAAATAGGTGATTCGAAAATGAGGTTCGGGGAGGATGAGGAGGAGGAGGGGGGTGATATTCCTAAGCAAGATGATAACGAGGATATTAACGGCAATTCATCCTTGGTAAGGAGGAGGAGGGTTAGAAGAAAGATCATAAAGAAAGACAAAAGATGATAAAATAAAAATATGATCAAGATGAAGAATGACATCTTGATAAATAACCACGATTACTATAACAACTGCTTCTCCCTCATTACATCTTTCTCCCCTTCACATTTAGGATAAATCCTTCCAAAACAAGCTGGTTTGCAAGCAAGTTCTTCTTGTGCAGGTGGACGGTGATGTATATCATGATGATGAGGATTATAAGATGGTGATGATGATGAGGAGGAGGAGGAGGAGGATATTATGTTTATCGATGAAGTACGATGGTCATCAGGAACAAATAATAAGAAGTATCCGGCACAATCATGTGTTTGTGTGTGTTTATTTAAGGCCGACATGCTGCTTCGTGCCGTTGGAACGATGATTGAGGAAATAGCAGGGCATTTTAACCATTATACATGGGAACCTCGATATTACAATACGTGGATGAAGCTTAAGTATTACAACAGTGCAATATCATATATCTTAGCAGTACTATCATTGTTGAAATGACTATTCTCTTATTTCTCTATTTATCATCTTATTCTTATTCTTATACTTTATTGTTATGATGATGATGATGATGATGATGATGATGGCGAACAACATCAGATCTCAATTCAAGATGCTAAAATCAGTGTACCCCGTGTTAGATCACAGTAAGAAGAGTACATAGTAGTACTACCAACACGGCGCACAAGAACACCACTAAAAATAACAACAATAAAAAAGATGACGGCAACAATAACAACAATAAAAAAGATGACGGCAACAATAGCTATTATCCTATACGTCTCGTATCGTATAAACTGATTGACAATACAATGATAAACTTTAACATATTCATAAACACCAACAACAACAATAGGTGTGCGCCTCTCCTCTGGTATCATTGCTAGAAGATTAAATCGTTCCCAAGGAGGTGCTAGTAGTAGTAGTAGTAGTAGTAGTAGTAGTAGTAACTGGTTGGTTTTAATACTTCAATACTTCAAATTTTGGCACAGTAGTCGCTGTCAAGCTTATGATAATTATATAATACCATAGTAGTAGAATATACCATAGTAGAAGTAGTAGGTAAGTAGGAGTCTTAAACAACAAATTAACAACAATACCCGTCTAATTTTGTTCTTTTCCTTGTTCTTATTTTCCCATAAATTATGATACCATCCTATAACCACAAATTGATATATCAATGGATCATCATCATCATATAATAATCAGATCAATCAACTTCCCCCCCTCTCTTTCCCTTTAGTTCTTCCTATTTTTTGCGAAACGCTGCATCCATTTCTCATAAGACTGGCACGGGTATTAACAACGTGTGATAGTAGTAGTAGTTGTAAAAGTCGTAGTGGTAGCAGCAGTAGTAAGTAGTGGTCACATGGGATCTTTGAGGAGTAAGTAAGTAGTACATACATTAGTGGTAGATGATGTTCAGAACAGTGCTTTGCAAACGTCTTTCTCGTCATTTTGTAGATATGATTACGATATTATTTCGATTTAATATTTTTTAAAGGGATATTGTCATTATCATCATCATCATCATTATCATCATCATCATCATCATAATTCCGTCTTTATATTTATATTAGGAATTTGGAAGAAATTTGATGGCTATTGCAAGAGTTCTCGATGATCAGGTAAGTAAGTAAGTAAGAAATATATCCTCGTCCTAACGATTCTATCTTATTTCTTCTCACTATACACACTAATGCATAATCTTCCTCCTCTTCTTCTTCTTCTTCTTCTTCTTCTTCTTCTTCTTCATCTTCATCATCTACTACTACTACTACTACTACTACTTCTGTCTGAACGATAATAATCTTTAGTTAGTTTGCGGTGGAGATTCGAATCTAAATTTCTTTTCTGAGAGAAAACAAGAAGATGATCGGAAACACGGGCTCACAGCAGAGCGTGACAAAGCTGAAAGATCACTTCAGGATTCATTCATGTAGTAGTAATTTGATAGTATAAGTCATGATAATGATGATGATGGTGGTGGTGGTGATGATAGTATGTTTCCTTCCAAGAAACTACATTTCTCCATCTCTAATCAGCTGAGAGGTGAAAACGATAACATTTCTTATATTGCTTCCAAGAAGCTTGCATACATCATCATCCCCATACTACTTACTCATCATCGTTATAATACTACTCATTATCATCGTTTGGTAAAGCAGCTTTTACCCCACTTTCTTTTACCCCCCCTTCACTTGAATGTATTTACTCTTGAACGTAAAATTTACTATGGTTAACAACTCGTTATTATTACAGGGAGCTGATGGAGATTTACTATGAAGGTATTAGTGATAGTAGTAGTAGTAGTAGTAGTAGTAGTGGTAGTGGTAGCAGTAGTGATATTAACTTAAGGGTGGTGTCATTATAGACCTTGGAATCTAATTATCATCACCATTACGATTGGTAGCCTCTGAAATATTGTTTCCTATCTAAAATATATATGAACGAAACAACAACAACAACAATAACAATAACAGCTGCAGCAGTGCCGTTATTCTCTTGTTATTACTTACTCTTTTGTTTACTTGATTACTCTTTTGTTTCTTCATTAGCGAGAGCTAAACTGCTTTATCAAGATTCGGAGCTGGAGATTGATTTACAAAGTACTAGTAGCACTACTACTAGTAGTAATACTACCACTACTTACTACCCGTAGTATAGTAGGGGCTACTATTTACATCGAGAACTACATCATAATATAATGCACGTTGTCATCGTCGTCATCGTCATCGTCATCGTCTTGTGTAGTACGTAAATTACTACTACTACAACTACTACTACTATCACTCCTACAATGTAAATCGTTATCATCAACATGATTATAGCTACGATGATGATGATGATGATGATGATGATGATGATAATTCTCCTCCTCCTCTGACCTCCTCCTTCTCCTTCTTTTGTTATTTATTGATGGTTTGATCGAGCTAGTGACCAATGACCTTCTTCATCTGAACGTGTTACTATATTCTCTACGCAACTTGGTCAAGGTGCCATCTTGAATTTATTGTTGTTCATGATGCCAGGTTAATGAGGATGATTTATGATAAAGTATGATAATCAATAGGCATCGTCATTACGTCGTCGGCACACAACTACACACGACAAAAAACAACGAGAAGATAGAGAGGGTAAAGGTACCTTGTTGATCTATGGAGGACGCTGCTGTAGATGATGTGCTCTCGTGTGTTATGATGATATTGATGATGATGATGAGAGCATATCATCCAAACAAATACAGAGGCCAGGTGTATCTTTACCGCTATTACCATTGTTGTAGTATTTACATTATTATGTTTTTGTCAATTTTATGTTTATGGACAAAATCAATTGTTGGTGCATTCTACTGATATTCCTTTTTGCAAGTGTTATGCATAAGTCATGTAGTGCATGATTATGATCACACGTTATTCAGTAGTGATTTCTTGCTGTTATTAGGATCTAACGATGACATCAGTACCAGCAGCAGCAGCTTTCCTCGCTTATGTTTGGTTTTTGGTAGTATTTGTGTTTAACAATGCATGATCACCTACTAATAAATGAATCAATTATGATCACCATACGTATCATTATCGTACATGCAGCTCTGCTTGATTGTGGAATTATTATCATCTATCGTCGTCATTATCATCTAGGTATGGTGATCCATCCTATATGGAATACTCTACCTCATCTTACTTGTAAGATCAATGTTACAAAGACAAACGTCAAAAACGCACTTAAAGTCGCCATTGCTATGGTTCTAACATCCCTTCTTGTTCTTGTAAGGTAGTAGTAGTAGTGGTAGTAGTAGTAACATCCCTCCTTGTTCTTGTAAGGTAGTAGTGGTAGTAGTAGTAGTAGTAGTAGTAGTAGTACTTGTTGTTGTAGCAAGAACATAATAGCAGCGGAAGCAGCAATGCAGTAGTATAATCAGGTTAATACGATGATAATGATGATGATATTGATGATGATGAGGATGATTGAGCAGCCTTATGAACAAAAGAACATCGTACAGTGGGCAGTGTGGTGCTGACCTCCTATTTCTCTTCCTCCTCTCTCCCCCTCCTCCTCCTCCTCTTCCCACTAATAGTAGTACTAACCTATCGATTCTCATTTCTCTCCTTGTCGTATTTGTAAGGGACTTTCGGGGAAGTTTTGACAATGCATTCTGGGGTCCATTAACCGTAGCGTTTGTGATGGGAAGATCTTCTGCTACAAGCTTCAAACAATCTCTTCTTAGAATGCAAGGTACTTTGATCTACTGATGAGCAGCTGCCTGTATCGTACTAGTAGTGTGTATTTATTCTTGATATTCTTCTTATTATTGTTATTATTGTTGTTATTGTTGTTGTTGTTGTTGTGGAATACATCATAATGTATTTGATACACAACTTTGATCTACTGGAGAGCAGCAGTCTATATCGTTATAGTGTGTATTTGTTCTTGATGTTCTTGTTCTTGTTGTTGTTGTTGTTGTTTTTGTTGTTGTTGTGGAATACATCATTAGGAACGGTTTCTGGTGCAATATTTGGCTACACGTTGCTCCGTTTAACCGATGCAAATCGTATTGCTATTCTAATTGCACTTCCTATTCTGGTTTTCTTTGCTTCTCTAGCCAAACCTTCGTCTCAATACGGGTAGCAATATGTAAGTCATTTATGTTTGTGCATGATTCTCTCAGTGTAATTATTTTATATACTAGTCATTATTATTATGAGAGACAAATCTGCTACTGCTATTATTATTAGTGGTAGTAGTATTTTTAGCAGCTTATATATATAATATATATATATATATATATATATATATATATAGTTGTTATCCAATTATCCATTTTGGCAGGTATGCTGGTGTCGTAGCTGCATTTACCAGTGGAATAATCGTTTTGGGGTAATAATAGTAGTAATTAGCACTAGTAGAAGTAGTATTGGTAGGTTACTGGTACGTTATTCAATAAAACATCGATTACTGTTGTAAAAATGATGATACATTGCATCGTCACTTCTACCTCTCTTCTCTCTAAGAACTACCACCACTACTTCTACTATATTGTACCGTCAAACCGTTTCCTTCTTCTTTTTCTTCTTCTTCTTTTTCTTCTTCTTCTTTTTTTTCTTCTTCTTCTCTCCTAAGAAATACCTACTACTACTACAACTAGTACTACTTCTTATACTACTGCTACTACTACCAACCTATCATGTAGATTTGAAAGCACAACGCTCTCTATCGAGGAATACGCTTTAGCCAGAATTGAATTAAGTATGTTTGTGATAAGAACGATATGATTATTAACAGAAATACTACTCAAGTAGTATCAAGTGATCATATGCGAGAAAATTGTAGTGTCTATCAATGGGAGAAGAAGAAGAAGAAGAAGAAAGAGGAGGAGGAGGAGGAGAAGAAAGTCAATGATTGGTTATTTATTGCCGTGTGTAATAATTTTACGAATTCTTTTATTGGATGGTAGGGTACAAGTAGGAAAAGTGCATTATGCTCTCCCCATCTCCCTCTCCCTCTCCCCCTCTCTCTCTCTCTCTCTCTCTCTCTCTCTCTCTGCGTGTGTGTGTGTGTGTTTCAATTATTCTTTCTGTACACACGCTCGATATATATATATATATATATATATATATATATACATATATTGTAATAGCGGCAATTGGAATCTTGGTGTGGTTCTTTGTTGTTGTCACCATTTTCCCGTTTCGTCCAAGGTAATAAAAAGCTGCTCATTCTAGCACTATATCATCATCATCATCATCATCATCATCATCATCATGTTGTTGTTGATGATGATGATGATGATGATGATGATGATATATTGTCTACTACTATCTATCAAATGTTCCTTGTTGCTAGCCATACCATACCGATGGAGAACAACAACAATAACAACAATAACAACAAGACGAAGAATGATGATGATAACAATAATAATAATAATAATAATAATGATGATGAAAACGATCACAACGAGCACTATTACTACCAGGGAACAACTACAGAGCGAAGTATTAGCCGCATTGAAGCTAATGGCTGACTGGGTTATATTATTTATATATATATAGCTATCTTGAACATATACTCAGTATTGTATTGATCGTAGTAGTAGTAGTAGTAGTATACAAAATTTGATAAGAAGAGCTGCTAAGGCTACATAAAAGAAAATAATAACAGCGTTATCAAAGCATTAAAACGACTTGGAATGATCTATTACACCCGATATGGTACACTACTTGTAAATAATAGTCATGTGTGTTATATTATTATTATTAGACCCTTCAACTTGCTTCAGAAGCACGAAATCACACGGTGCTAGTATTGTTATAATATATGTGCACTACTACATTTGAAATTTTACTATAGTAGCAATTGTGTAGCAGTTGTAGTAATTCATCCTCTCAAAAGATAGGTAGGGATTTCCTCAAAATTATGAGCTGATCAGCAGTTTATTATTACCACTGTGTTATTATTGTTTAATGCATACAAGTTGGCAATACTATATAACTTACAGCAATGAAATATAAGCTGCTGCTATAATATATTATCCTCATCCTTTCAATTCTTCTTCTTCCTCCCCACAACCTTCTTCCCCCAACCTCCTCGTGAAGTATATATATATATATATATATATATATATATATATATATATGTACCATAGAAGGGCATCAAGTACCCTCCAGTCCTTCTGGCTGTTATTGATACAAAGTTGAATGGAGTGCGACAACTTTTAGCAGAAGGTAACTAGTCATTTATTGTTTTCGCTGTTCTATAATATTAAGTTAATATGTTGTAATTTGAGGAGTCATTTATCATATGCATCATTTACAGACGATGATTAGCTATATTAAGACAATTAGCGTCACATTACAATCACATCGATTGAAATCGATGATGATGATGATGAATTTGTTCATGATCTTATCCCTTTTACTAGTTGATCTAACAACATATATCTCACTAGACACGTACAGATTTCGCTACTACTACTACTACTACTACTACTACTACTACTGCTACCCTTATACTTCTCTATCATCATCATCATATGTACTAATAATTGATTAAGGCATAGTTTATGATGCTACTATGTAAATAATCAGCCAAAGCTTCTCCTTCGATATTGAGTAAAACCTTTCCAGGAGCAGCAACAGAACGACTTTTTCTCCTTTTGGTAAGTAATTATGCGACTAATAATATCACAGCAGCACCAGTAGTAAGTAGCTTCTTGTACCTTTCTTTACCAAATTATAATCTCCACTCTTCCTACCTCTCCATTGTTGTTCTTGATTATTATCTTCTTCTTCCTCCTCCTCCCATCATCATCATCAATTGTAGGTTAAAATAAAATCTACACTCAATGCTCTTAATCGAGTTGCGGTAAGATGCTGCTAGCGATTCTAACATAATATTTCAATGTAGTTGCTGCTCTCTCTCTCTCTCTCTCTCTCTCTCTCTCTCTCTCTCTCTCTCTTATATGGAAATATTGTTCGGTTGATGCCTTGTTTTCTTCAGGTGGAATGGGGAGAAAATATTTTCTTACGAAAGACAACCGAGGAATTCGATCACGTAAACGATGATGAGTGAGAATGATGGGAGTCGGGGGTGAAGAAGGAGAAGAAGAAGAAAAAGACGGATAGGAAAAAGAAGGAATATTGCAGCAGCTTACTTAGTTACTATAGTACGTTCTTGAATGATACTAGTACGTGTTGTTTAAGGTGCATTGTTTGTATGCGGAACCATTCACTGATCTCTCCATTGGAGAAACTTTACGTACTATAGTACATTCTTTAATGATACTAATACGTGTTGTGTTGTTGTTGTTTAAGGTGCATCGTTTGTGTGCGAATGCCTTCACTCATCTCTCTATTGGAGAACCTCATTCTCTTCCTGAGGTAGTAGTAGTAGTAGTAGTAGTAGTAGTTTGTTCACTTATCATGTTTCTAACCATCTTTTCTCTTTGTTGCTTCATGGGGGAGGGGAAAGAAGCGGGGAAGGAAGAGGAAGAAGTAGAAAAAGAAGTGAAGGCATGATCATAATGATGATGATGATTTCCCAATGACGTTGTTCTACGATCAATCATCCGATTTTATAACGGAAAAAGTCAGATATTTGTATCATCTTAGCTTGTAGTAGTAGTAGTAGTAGTAGTAGTAGTAGTAGAAGCAATTGTGATAGTGTAGGCATTTTTGCATAAGTAGAAGGTAATAACGTATTCATTTCAATTTATGGTAACTGCTAGTACTACTTTAAAAAGCAATACAGCTTATTATTTTACTACATCACGGTAGAAGGAAAGTTACTCTTCCCACCCCAACGCTAATCATTCTCTATCTTTGATCTGCACTCATCACTGAGAAGCTACAGCATTATTTCAATTTTGTCTCTTGCTATAACAAATTATAGAAACGAAGGGAAGACTTACAGCTTTCTTTGCAAAATCTTCATGAGAAATATCTTGAAGTATGTTAGCCTAAAACTCATTTTCCAACCAATATCAATTGATACCTTCTTGTTGATTATCATCATCGTCATCATCATTATCAGGTAGTAAGGGACATTCTGACAAATGACGAACAGCCTGAATTCATCAATGATACGAAGGATTATTATTGTCCTTCCAAGATATATACTGATGATGATGATGATGATGATGAGAAAGGAGGAGGTGGGGGTAAAAAAATTAAAAGAAACCATGATGGGAAAACATCATCACCAGCAGCTGCAGCATCATCATCGTTTTGCTATGGATTCCGTGCAAAAGACTGGCAACAACGCGAGCAATCAATGATCAGTAGTAGCAGAAGGAGATGTAGCACAGCTACGACGATAACGACCGACAGAATGATGATGATGAGGAGAAGGATAAGCTCGAATGACTCTTATCATCAGAATATTGATGATGATGATGATGATGATGATAATGATGATGGTCAAAAGGATACGACAACTACAACAGAAGCAGCAGAAGGACAGAAAGAAAAGGATCCAGCAGAGAGAGGAGGTTGCACTACTTTCTCATTAGCAGTGTTAACTACTACTACTACTACTACTACTTACTACTACTATATTTGGTAGCATGTTTATTTAGAAGATGAGAGAACATTAAGGGGAAGATGGGGAGGGAAACATTGACCCCACATTCCCTGCTCCCTCATTTAATAATGTATTTTGGAAAATTATAGCTTCACTGAGAAATTTATTTAGAATGGGCGTGGTTGTGAAGGGGAGGGGTAGAAAGAAGAACAACTCTAATAAAAATAAAAATAATAATAATAATAAATGAAAATGGAAACTCATTAATTAGCAATAAGAGCAGCGACAGAAGGGTCATGGAAAGGAATACCTAAGATGAAAAACAAGGTAGTAATATTTATTCTACTATTACTTGCACTGTAACGATGATATCCATTATTATCATGAGGAGGAGGGAGCTGAAAGGAAAATGTTTAACATGATAATTCATACATCATGCGGAAATGTAATATAACAGCCGTATTTATAGAGGGAAAAACAAGTGTGACAACAATAAGGGTATTATAGGCTGAATATTGTAGTAGATCAAATAACAAGATGCAAGCATATATGATGATGACGAGGATGCTAAGAGCATCAATGTATCAATTACAGAATGTCGTTGATAAAGATGAATTACCTGTTTTCTATTATGTATATTCTTGTGTCTTCTTCTTGTGTATTTATGCGTATACATATCCCCTCCAATATCATCACCTCTCTCATCAGCAACAATCATTATTATCATCATTATCATGATATAAAGTGTCGTGTGTCGGTCATCACACACAGAGTATTATTGGTTGACTATTAGGTTGTAATGGTCTATTCCACGTATATCTTTCACCTAAAGTAGTAGTTACAGTAGCATAAAATAAGAGGGGAGGAGGAGGAGGAGGAGGAGGAGGAGGAGGAGGAAGATACAGTTCTTGTGATTACTAAAATATAAATTCGATATATATAACGCATAGTTGGAACTAAATCACAAATCAAAGAATAAGCTAATAATATTGTCGTCTTATGATAATGCTAAAAAGCTGTTAGGGAAGATTCTGAGAGTGTTTTTTTACTTTGTTGAAAGATTTTTGTCCCATTTTATTTATTGTTGTTTTTCAACAACCTCTTCGTTCTTTTTTTATGTTGAAACACTCATTATTGTTATCTATCATTTAGTCATCTGGTGGGCTTGATCATCAACTTTAGTGATGCTGCAAGAGAGGTACAATTGCAAAGCTACCTCTATGCCGAGGATGAAAGATACCATTAGTTCATCAAACACATATATTATAATATCAACGCCATAACAGCTTTAGCGTATTGTCAAAGCCGCGGTGTATGCCCATGTATTTCATCTAAAGTTTGTTGCACATTCTTGTGATGAGAAGCGAACTGAACCACCATAATCGCGATGTAAAAAGCAAAATTAGAGCCACTTACATTCTATAGTGCGTCTATCTAGCAAGCTATGCAAATGCCACACATGCTAGCCATACTAGCCACACACAGCTAGATAGATTCGACTGCGAACGCAGTTAGTGCAATTCTATATTGACTGTAGCAGCAAGCAAGCTAGCAAGTCGCAAGCAAGTAACTAGAGTAAATGCGCACAACATGAGCACGCTTGCTAGCTCATTGTCGCTTCCACGCTCGATAATCTAGTAATTTGTGCATGCGATGCGTCATTGTCATCAATTGCATAAGCATGCATGACATTCTAGCATTGCCTAGCGCATGCTGTGCATGCATGATGCTCGCAGGCAGCTCTGCACACACACACGCATGCACGTACGTACGCACTGCTGGCATGCTAGCGCATGCATCGCGCACGCACAATTGTTTGCTGTTGGCGGATGCACAACTAGACAACAAGTGCGGTCACAAAATTTCTCCTGCATGGCACGCTACGTGGAGCACGCACGACATGCCACAGCACATGCAACGATCGAAATCTGCAAAAATCTGGCTTCGATCATGCGGTGAGAGGAATGAGCTGTGGACGAGAATTTCGATCAGCGTTGAAGCTTTGGGCAATGGAATCTTCCGATGTCCTGCAAGCACAGCTCCGTCAAACCTGCAACGAATCGCCAGAACATGCATTTGGAAGCTTTTGCGCGAGACCAAGCGCGTTGTGTGTTGCAATGGACACATGCCACAAGTCCGTCAAACCCGGCAACGACGGGGTTGTGAACAGTGCAGCGCTTTGAAGCAGCAGGCAGTTGCAGTTAGTCAAAGAAAAGTCATCAGAACTTGGCCGATGGCCAAACCTGAAAAAATGACCGAAATGTTGACCAAAATGTCCATTTTCAAGGCCTCAAAGTGTGAAAATTCACACCCGTTGTGTGGCGGATTGCAACGCTGCGCGTTTGTTCTCTGCCACATTTTTGAATGCTTTGCGTGTGCGTTGACCAAA
>ADNK01002864.1:5000-37761 GCA_000320545.1 Bigelowiella natans CCMP2755 | reverse complement strand
ATTCAACTACATCACGATTGTCATATTGACTGGCTATGTGTAGGGTAGTATTTCTTTCTTTGGTTTTTGCCTCCACATTAGAAATTGAATCAGACACTAGACATTTGAGTACATCGAGATTGTCATAGGGACAAGTTATGTGTAGGGCAGTATTGCCCTTCTTTGGTTTTTGCCTCCACCATTAGCTTTGACCTCCTTCCACTAGATGTTCAACTTCATCACGATTGTCATATCGACAGGCTATGTGTAGGGCAGTATTGCCTTCCTTTGGTTTTTGCCTCCACGTTAGCTTTGGCCTCCTTCACTAGACATTTAACTACATCACGATTGTCATATCGACAGGCTATGTGTAGGGCAGTATTGCCTTCTTTGGTTTTTGCCTCCACGTTAGCTTTGGCCTCCTTCACTAGATGTTTAACTACATCACGATTGTCATATCGACAGGCTATGTGTAGGGCAGCATTGCCTTCTTTGGTTTTTGCCTCCACGTTAGCTTTGGCCTCCTCCACTAGATGTTTAGCTGCATCAATATTGCCACATATACAGGCTATGTGTAGAGCAGTATCGTCTTCTTTGGTTTTTGCCTCCACATTAGCTTTGGCCTTCTCCACAAGGTATTTTGCTAGTTCATACTGGCCATGTTTGAAGGCAAGATGCAAAGCTGTATTTCCACAATTGTCCTTCACATCTACATTAGCTTTGGCCTCCTCCACAAGGCATTTAGCTTGTTCACACTGGCCATTTTGACAAGCAAGATGCAAAACTGTGTTTCCATAATTGTCGTCCTTTGCATCTACATTAGCTTTGACCTCCTCCACAAGGTATTTAGCTAGTTCACACTGGCCATGTTTGACGGCAAGATGCAAAGCTGTATTGCCTTCATTGCACTTTGCATCTACATTAGCTTTGCCCCCCCCCGCAAGGCATTTAGCTAGTTCACACTGGCGATGTTTAAAGGCAAGAAGTAGAGCAGTATTTCCATGTTTATCCTCCCCGTCTACGTTTGCTTTGGCCTCCTCTATGAGGTATCTTGACATGTCCATGTTGCCATTTGAACATGCAACGTGCAAGGCGCAACTTCCCTCAATGTTCTTTGTGTTCATGCTTGTCTTTGCCTCTGTCAAACATTTCACCAAATCCAAATGCCCCTTTTCAACCCCCAAGTGAAGGGCTCGTTCTTTGTTCTGACAATCTATGCGGAGGGGCTTGTCTTTGACGAGACTGAAGAGCTCTTCAACGTTTTCGGATTTAAGGGCAGATTTTAAGGGATCCATTTTGTCCCATGAAAAATGCAGCTCTTCAATTTTCAAAACCCTCGATTCACTTTGATTTGTGGACAACTATCTTCACGCATTGTTTCCAAAAAGTGAATCAGCAGACTTATGACTAACCCGACCAATGCAATGAAGGTGAGAACTAAAACAGTGACAGGATGTTTCAAAAAATCACGTCACGTCAACAGTGTCAAATTGAACAAATCATGGCTCTGCTTGCAAGATGTCAGCTTTAGTCATTTTACCAGATACTTCACAATGTCCTCATCGTATGCGACATCAAATGGTGTTGATCCGTGTTTACTTTTAGCCGAAACTTCGGCTCCACACTCGACGAGGCAACGCACAGCATCCATGTGACTTTCTCTAGCAGCACAGTGAAGCGCCGTCCATCCTCTGTGCTCTTTGACCTCAAGATCAGCCTTAGTCTTAATGAGACGACGCATCTCGTCAACCCTCCCATGCTCAGCAGCAATGTGTAGAGGCTACAATACAATGTTAAACGCAAACCCTCATGACACATGTAAAGTGACCTCATTCTACAAGAATGTCACTTTTCGATGGAAATGCATGAATGATCGTGTTCATTACTCATGTTCATATGAGAATACATCATGCTACTCATAGATCCAAATGCATAAATCGAGCAATGGATTGATCTAGGCACTTCTAGATGACATCAATGGCGGCGGCTGTGTACCGTTTCTCCATGCAGCAGATAATTTTTGGCGTTGCCAAAGGCAACATCTGAAGGCGTCTTTTGACAATTATCTTCGGCGAGTACATTTGCATTCATTTCCTCCACGAGAAACTGTACGATGTCTACATTGCCATTGCTTGCAGCATGGTGGAGAGGTGTCCAACCCTGGTCGTCCTTTTCCTCGATGTTGAGTTTTTTTTCCAAGAGGGAGCGTAGCAAGGCTAGATTCCCATTTTTTGCAGCAGCATGGAGAGGAAACTGCGTAATGCAAAAACGCATAATAGAATTTCACACAAGTGTACACCAATATCATTTCGTATTCAAAACAGCTCAACGATGAGATGCTGATTTTCTAACGACATCAAGGTAGCATGTGGAAGCAATCGACGTCGTGGGTTGCGATCGAGTCTGAGCTCAGGAAAAAATAGGAGCCCTTGACTTGTAATATTTCTCTTTTTCTTCCCCGGTATATTTCTCTATCACAGTCGTTATCTTCGCCATTGTACATATACAATGTGTAATATATTTATATTTTACATGTATTCTTACATTTGTGTAATATATGCGTTTATATGTGTATAGATTCTAAACACATATGTACACATATTTATTTTCACATGTGAACGTGTGTGAATATTATATATATATATATATACACATGTATCAATTACATGTATGTATATCAATATACATGTTCATATTTGTATTCATGTAGTCATCAACTGATATATGTGTATATATATATATATATGTATATATATACATACATATATAAGTTTAAACACTTATAATCAACATGCCCTTTCTCTGTTTTCTCTTTTATTGGAGATATTCTTTTTATTTCCATCAATAAAAACAGCCTATGTGGATCAGCAATATTAAATCATCGCTATGTGAGATTTCGTAAAACTGACATAATATGTATATATATATATATATATATATACATATATGTACTATAGAAATGCCTTTATCGAGAAGTTGCTCCACACTCCTTCGTTCTCCTTGATGCTTCTGATGATGCTGCTTGCTGTCTTTTGATTTGGACATGTAAGTTGAATTTTGATATCTTTTGGCAAGCTTTCTCTGGTCTGCAAAGTTGCGGTCCGTTGATTCCATATGCTTATCGTAGGCACCAATCCCTCGTCGTGTTCTTTACCTGTTCATGAAAGTAAAATATTGATTTGAGAATATCATAGTGTTAGCATAGTTTGTACCGCGCTCTTTCTGGATTTCGCTATTCTCGATGAAGAATGCTCGGAAGGCCATCCGCTTTTGAATTAAATTGATGACTTGATAGGCTTCGATTTTGAAGCTTACGATGATACTTCCTGGTTCTGTACCCTTGTATGTAGCATGCTCATGAAAAACGTTTTGGAATGCACCCAAGCACATTCTAGAGATGGTCCTTAAATTTCGGGGTTATTCCATCATCGTCGTAATATGGTATAGGGAATCTAAAACGCATTGTCCATTCCGCATCCCTCGATACAACCGCACCTTCGTTTTGATTTTTTATCGAAGAGACAGATTCCATTTCTTGGAAGCTTGTGTAAACATCATCAACGGTATATTTCATCTCTTCAAGCTTTTTCGTCAACAATTTGTTTATTTTTTGTTTGATGTAATCCATACGGTCGATACCTGAGATGTGATCTTGCATGCATACATGTAGCATATCTCTTGAGATTGAAGCTTCGATTTTTACACAAACATTTTTCTTCCTCCCACTTGTTGACAATTTCTTCATCGGCTGGCGGATGAATGATGCTGTTGACTCGCCTCTTATTTTCTTCCTTCTTTCTTGTTTTTCTCCAATAGCTTGACAAGGCGGCCTTCTCTGTTCTCTATCGTCATCATTTATCTAAAATAAAGATAGTACAATATGAACATCAAATGTTGAGATACCTTTAGAATACATCAAAGAACAGAATAAGTTCAAGTACCTTGGGAGAAGGATGTAGTTGATTTCTGTACATTTTGCCGTCGCATGGTATGCCATGTTTACTCCAAAGATTCACTTTGATAATTTTGAATTTAGTCCCCGATAAACTGCTCGCCGACATACGTACGCATCCGTGGATGTATACAGTTGGTTTTTTTTGGGTTTTTTTGGAGTTGGTTTGGCTATCGTTGGATTTGTCTTGGTTATATTTGATTTTGTTTAGGAATATCAAGCTTTTATATCCTTTAATTTTTGATATTTTAACCTCAACCTTAATTGTATTTTGGGCATCGCTCATTTGTATCGTAGTAGAATTTCCACAACTAAATCTCTTGCTTTTGTCCTCATTTCCAGATACGCGAAGCAGAGTGTTTGCCTCTACAGAACTCAATGTTATAACCTCGTTCTGTGAATTCTTAACTTTTAGTAAGAGAAATGTTCCCATGGTCTTGACTTCCTCAAATTCACTTTCATCGAGTGTCATGATAGCATCATAACGACACATCGTCGTTTCATTGCTTGGCAGATGTTGTGAACGCACGTATCCATATGTCTCCTTCTGATCTAGCTCATATGCTTCCCTCTTTTGTTCAGATGCCTTGTGCTGACCTTGATCGATGTGCTGAATTTCACACTGTGATTCGACGGCGGCCGTTTCAGGGACTCGATCATCACCTGTCGTCCTTGCATCAATTTGACATGAAGCAGTCATTCTCGGCGAGCTAGTCGCCAATGTGAGGGCTTGAGTCTCTGAGATGCAGACATCCATTCCACCGTGAACAATTTCCTTTTGGTCACTAGCCAGATTGGCGTCGTAAGTTACTTCTGGTCGGGCCTTGGATTCACCCGTCCCCTCATCATCCTGTGCATGTACTTGCAAGTTGCCATTCATGAAGCTCCCACCAATGGAATGGTCTTCATGAGAATTGATCAAGCAGTGAAGGGGCTCAGTGAGTCTATGATGTGGATCCAAATGTCCAATTTCAGCAAAACCATTGGAGTCAGTTTCTCCACTTTGATCTATCGTCATGGGGGCGCGTTGAGTTGTGTCATCGAGGCCCAAAATCAAACAAGTTTAAGACACTTGTTGTGCTGAAAAATGAGACAGAGTTCCATCAAACACGGGAACATTTTGCATGCGACAAAGACATCTCTGTGTCGGAAACCAAAATGTTTCGCACAGATCAAATCGGGACAACAGCGTTCATGTTTCTCATGTGTTGATGTACGTCATGGCACGCGTACTAGAATGGCACGCTTTTGCGAGTTCAACGTCTCTTTGTTCTGCCTGTGCGAAAGAGAGAAGAAGAAAAGAAGAGCTGATGCGCTTTTTTCCTCATTTAGCAGGGGGAAATCCGGAAAAACATGCAAAAACAATGCCTTCCCAGAGCGTGCGACTGCCCATCTCCAAAGCCGACTGTGCAAGAAAATTCATGGAGGGGAAAATTAGATGGGAATCTAGACGCGCGACATGATTTTTTGCCTTGATTGGTTGATGATTTGAAACGTGAGGAGCAGTAGACTTTCCCAAATCAACAGCACTTGATCCCGAGAACCTCAAGCCTCACACGAATTCCAAGGCAATCAAGTCCAAAGAATCGATTGAGTGCTTTCCAGACGATCAGGGAAAAATCGTTTTTGCATCGTCGTGCCTGGAACACAAACGAAAAGAACGTGTTTGAAGGAAGTACTCTCATCCTAGGGGAAGGCTTCGTTGTCGTGACAGCAGTGGGAGAGCACACGATGCAAGGGGAGGCCTCGAAAGCCACGAGTTCTAGCGAGAAAGCTGCTTCGCCTTGCAGAAATCTGTTCAAGGTGTGGTGAATTGGCTAGAAGGACAGCAACAGCAGCAATCATTAACCCGGTGGCTGCTGAAAGAACTATGCGAACATCCTTTCCTCGCACAGCAAGCTGGATGGTCAAGATGAAGAAAGCGACGACGATGGTCACGGCCACTTCACTCAAGACTCAGAAAACGGACCAGACTGACAAGACATCAAGGTTGTGCTGCTGTGAAAATAATCCCCGGTACTAACCAGAATCATTCGAAATTCATCGAAAAGTGAATGCAAAGAGAAAAAGATGATGTTTTTGAAAAGCGACATGCAAACTCACCACTTTCTTCTCTTACTAACAATTTTCGAAGACAAGAATGTCATCTAAATTTCCAGTGTATTCGCTCCTGAGACAAGCCCTGAATCATTGTCGCATGGATTACAGGCCGAAAACGAGAAGTCGATCCCCTGTTGTCGACTTTCGACAGTCGAAGTCTAGGGGAGGGGGTTTTGTACTACATTTTGTTTCTTGTTATTCATAAGTCATCGTCCACACCAAAAATGTACTCGTGTGCAATGAAGATCTGTGGCGTTGTTGGGAACGCGGTTAGTTGTTTGAGCAATATTAACGACCTACGTGAAAACTACGAGGGTGTCGAAGATTCTGTTGCTCACCTAGGAAACGTTGCACAAACCGTTCAAAGCTTGGACATCCCGGAAGCTAAGAGGAACCTCATTGAACCAACCGTAGAACAAAGCAAACTCTTTTTGAGTGAATTTGAATTGCGTCAAAGTAATCAAAGCCGCTGGTTCAGATGCTTGTACCTCTTAATTTGGGGTGAAGGCATCGCAAATAGGGCAAATATTCTAGCCGGCAGACTCCACCAGCTCACATCCAACTACAACCCTAAAACGATGGACAGCAAACAATGCACTGATGACGTCGACAACCATGGCGACATGAAAAATAATTGATCTGCACTTAGATATGGATAGGTGTGCGGATGCACCAGGGACAAAACATTAGTCTAATGATAGACGGCTGTATTACATGACAAATCTTGTGGCACGACGATTGCCTTGCTGCGGGACGAAGCTTCTAGGGTCTTTCACTCTCGTCTGTTTTTACATTTGTGCTGACAAATGACACCTGTGCACTTTTGCATTTGTGTGTTTGCATGAAATATTTCCACATTTGCTTTGTTTAAAAAATTATTACAAATAGCCTTTACTCATGCTAGCATGGTTAATTGAAAACTAATGCATGCATGTTGATGATTGAAGATGTATAAGTCCAGAGACACCGCGCACGAGAGCATGCATGACTTGTTGATTGCCAAGCTAGCAAGCCCTAGAGCCTACACTAGCTAGCTAGTGAAGCTGGCAATCCTAGCATGCCCCCTTGCTAGCTTGCTGCTCACTAGCTCGGCGAACGTGCGTGTGCGCGACCGTGTGGCGCAAAGCACACGAGATTCATCAATCATGATTGATCCTGTTGGTCATGTCTAACTTGATCGAAGATGCACGCTAGACGCGCGCTACACATGACTAGATGATGTGGAGCATTTTGCTGATCAGCACACAACACATTGCATGTCTATCATCCGTCTGTTGCTGGAGATGCATCTTAATGCAATGCTAGAATGGCTTGCTAGCTTGTGATGACTCCTTGATCATTTTGCCTAATTCCACACGATGCACTTCATGCAAAAGATGCAATTTGATTATGTGATGTTTGCAGGCACGTGCATACATGTGTGCATGAATGCATGCGTTGTCTGACCACATTTGACACATTCTATTGCCGCTTTCACTTCAATTTCCGAAGTCTGAACTAAAGACTATACGTAGTTCTATGCACTACTAGACTACGCAAGTACGGCAGGACATGATCATGCACTGATGATAGAATGAGAAACACTCCGAAGAGGATTTCCATCCCCCCCAAGCTACACACAAAGACAAAAAATTGAACAACAAAAATAAAGTTTATAATTGTAGAAAATTTAAAACAAAGGCTTTTGGAATGCGATTGACCGTGAAAATTATGCCAATTTCCCATTAAATTTGGATGACAATGAAAGCAAAACTCGTCGGTGTGATGTACGCATCTGCGCACATGTCTCAGTCAAGAAACATTCTCGGTTTTTCGCTTCGGTCTCGAAATTCAACATTTCACCAATTGGGGAAAATAATATAATAATACTCATCCACGATATCCACGATTGAGATGCATCAATTGTTGACTAAGACCCGATTATGCACCATCATCACCGCAAACTAACAAGAATACCACTAAAAAAAAACTACTACCACCGCGATACTTCCTACAATAGTTATTAAAAACGACGACTATTATCATCTGTTTGGAGGGCCGCTGTTTCTATCATACTGGAGGTTCTTCTCCGATGCACAGCACAGAAAGCTAAAGAAGCTCTTCTTCACAGCATGCACCCATGCTAGCATGACTGCTGTCAAACATTGAAGCTTGAAGATGCACATGCCAAGATCCAGCGATCACTAGATCAGAATGCGGCACAAAGCACCCACACTAGCACATGCATGCGTCAAGCGACTTGTGTCGCCACATTTCTTGATGATGAAACACATCTAGACATGCTAGGCCAACATGCTAGTGTGGTTGCTGTTGCACAATCCACACGAGTGCGATGATGATGACAAATCGAAACCCCACGCTTAGATCTAGCTAGCTAGAGATGATGATGTCTAGCTAGTAGCTAGCTGTGAACTAGTGAAGTAGAAATGTTCAGCATTTCGATGTCTTGACAAACAGACGCGCAAACTGTAGCGAACATTCTGGCATCGCAGAGTCTAGAGAGTGGACACCAATGCCTCTCTGGCTCTCGATCGGAGCTGTGCGCACATCTCAAGTTTAAGCCTCAATCTAGCAATGTGCAATGCGTGAAATTTCGCACATTTACACCCATCGTTGGCGCCATGCGCAGTTAGCATTGATCAAGATCAAATTTGAAGCTACGCAATGGCATGCTGATTTCACATTTGTCTGCTAGCAGCAACACAAAATCGAACAATTGGATTAGCATGCGTAATCATTCGCTCTAGCGCTAGGTTAATCAGAAAATGTTGAATGCATGTTCTACAGCTGCACGTTGTCATGTGAGACGGATGTCATAAATAAGTTAAATTTGTTCAATGGTCAGCCTGATGTAGCTATGCAAAGAAGCGGCTACAGTGCATTGTCATGTGGAAGCCTTTGTTGTGATCATCACATTAAATTGCATCGGTTCGAAGATTGAGGGACTTCATCACGCGTATTTGAGACTTTCGCCAACGATTTTGTTCCATTCTAATGTTAATAAACAATAACTAATTAATAGAAGATGCGTATTTGCTGTTCATACACATGTGTATCTTCACACTTCGTGCGCATGGTATTGCACAGAACATAATGATGCTGATGTAACCTATTTTGGATAAAAATATGTTTCGTTCGTATGGAGTTATGCTGATCAAAAATAAAAAGGTAATGATGTAACCTCTTGGATAGGAATCTGAGGAGAACGACTTCCTTCGACCAATTCGTTTAAAGTCTCCTTCATAGAAACAGCGTTTACCTGCTTGTATAGACAAATTGCACCATTGGTACATCTTCCATAACGTGGTCTATTTGCACAATATTTTCTCTAAAATATTCTCGGACCTTTTTGGTTGTTTCAATCTGTGCATCCTTCAATTTCGTTTCTTGAGGAGTTCCAGTTTTCAAGCTCTGTTGGTCTTTCTTCACCATCTTTAGTTTATCCTGTTGTTAATAAATATTTTATTTCTTAATCAATGTCGAACACCAACGCATCTACTATGCCAGGACAATGCGCTACAATTGTTTTTTTAAAGTCGGATTCTGATAAGTTGGAAGAGCGTTGGCGTTTCATGATGAGCCTCAAGTCATTTTTGAGCTTTATTCATAATTTGCGAGTTTCATTCTAGTAGAAAGCTCTTTCCGTCTCTACTAATTCCCATTTTCCACATCAGATTTACAACAATTTCATTTCTCTTCCCTCTACATTAATATCAAAACTCTCTCTCTCTCTCTCTCTCTCTCTCTCTCTCTATCTACACACACACACACACACACACTCATCGCATAACTAATAGAATTAGTGATCAAAATATAGTCAGGCGACGACACAGTCTTCAATTAGCATGAGTATCAAATCGATGAAGAGAAACAGGTAAATACGTGCATGGGGACGCAATATGCAACCACAAGCAAAATAGCGAGATTCAAAATTACTTACCATCATACGATGCAATGCTGAGGCAAAAGGTTTCTTTCCCTCATTGTTTCTCGCCTCCACATTAGCATTGGCCTCCTCCACTAGATATTTAGCTGCACCAGGTTCATTACATAGATAGGCTAGGTGTAGGGCAGTATTGCCTTGATTGTTTTTTGCCTCCACATTAGCTTTGGCCTCCTCCACAAGGTATTTTGCTAGTTCATACTGGCCATGTTTAAAGACAAGATGCAAAGCTGTATTGCCATCATTGTCCTTTATATCTACATTAGCTTTGCCCTCCTCCACAAGGTATTTAGCTAGTTCATACTGGCTATGTTTAAAGGCAAGATGCAAAGCTGTATTTCCATCATTGTCCTTTATATCTACATTAGCTTCGACCTCCTCCATAAGGTATTTAGCTAGTTCATACTGGCCATGTTTAAAGGCAAGATGCAAAGCTGTATTTCCATAATTGTCCTTTATATCTACATCAGCATTGGCCTCCTCCACTAGATACTTAGCTGTATCATGTTTGTAACATTGACAGGCTAGGTGTAGGGCAGTATTGCTTTCATTGTTTTTGGCCTCTACATTAGCTTTGCCCTCCTCCACTAGATATTTAGCTGCATCATGTGTGTACCATCGACAGACTAGGTGTAGGGCAGTATCGCCTTGATTGTTTTTGGCCTCTACATTAGCTTTGGCCTTCTTCACTAGATATTTAGCTACATAAGGATTGTCATATCGACAGGCTATGTGTAGGGCAGTATTGGCTTCTTTGTTTTTGGCCTCCACGTTAGCTTTGGCCTCCTCCACTAGATATTTAGCTACATCATGATTGCCAGCTTGGTGTAGGGCAGTATTGCCTTGATCGTTTTTTGCCTCCACGTTAGCTTTGACCTCCTCCACAAGGTATTTAGCTACATCACGATTGCCAGCTAGATGTAGGGCAGTATTGCCTTGATTGTTTTTTGCCTCCACATTAGCTTTACCCTCCTCCACAAGGTATTTTGCTAGTTCATACTGGCCATATTTAAAGGCAAGATGCAAAGCTGTATTTCCATCATTGTCCTTTATATCTACATTAGCTTTGCCCTCCTCCATAAGGTATTTAGCTAGTTCATACTGGCCATGTTTAAAGGCAAGATGCAAAGCTGTATTTCCATAATTGTCCTTTATATCTACATTAGCTTTGCCCTCCTCCACAAGGTATTTAGCTAGTTCATACTGGCCATATTTAAAGGCAAGAAGTAGAGCAGTATTTCCATATTTATCCTCCCCGTCTACGTTTGCTTTGGCCTCCTCTATGAGGTATCTTGACATGTCCATGTTGCCATTTGAACATGCAACGTGCAAGGCGGAACTTCCCTCAATATTCTTTGTGTTTACACTTGTCTTTGCCTCTATCAGACATTTCACCAAATCCAAATGCCCCTTTTCAACCCCCAAGTGAAGGGCTCGTTCTCTCATCTTATAATATATGCGGAGGGTCTTGTCTTTGACGAGACTGAAGACCTCTTCAATGTTTTCGGATCTAAGGGCAGGTTTTAGGGGATCCATTTTGTCCTATAAAAAATGCAGCTCTTCAATTTTCAAAACCCTCGATTCACTTTAATTTGTAGACAACTATCCTCACGCATTGTTTCCAACAAATGAATAAGCATACTTATGACTAACCCGACCAATAGAATAAAGGTGAGAACTAAAACAGTGACAGGATGATTCAAAATATCACATCAACCGTGTGAAGTGAAACAAATCATCGCACTGTTTGCAAGATATCAGCTTTCAATTATTTTACCAGATACTTCATAATGTCCTCATCCGTTGCGCGATCAAATGGTGTTGATCCGAAGTTACTTTCAGCCGAAACTTCGGCTCCATTCTCGACGAGACAACGCACAGCATCCATGTGATTTCCATTAGCAGCACAGTGAAGCGCTGTCCATCCTCTGTACTCCTTGGCCTCAAGATCAGCCTTACTCTCAATGATACGACGCAAATCGTCAACCCTCCCATACTCAGCAGCAATATGTAGAGGCTACAATACAATATTCAAACGCAAACCCTCATGATACATGTAAAGTAACCTCATTCTATAAGAATGTCACTTTTCGATGGAAATACATGAATGATCGTGTTCATTACTCATATTCATGTAAGAATACATTCTGCTACTCATAGACCAAAATGTATAAATCGAGCAATAGATTGATCTAGGCACTTCTAGATAATATCAATAGCGGCGGCTGTGTACCGTTTCTCCATACAGCAGATATTTTTTGGCTTTGCCAAAGGCAACATCTGAAGGCGTCTTTTGACAATGATCTTCGGCGAGTACATTTGCATTCATTTCTTCCACGAGGAACTGTACGATATCTACATTGCCATTGCTTGCAGCATGGTGGAGAGGTGTCCAACCCTGGTCGTCCTTTTCCTCGATTCTGATTTTTTTTTCCAAGAGGGAGCATAGCAAGGCTAGATTCCCATTTTTTGCAGCAGCATGGAGAGGAAACTGCGTAATGCAAAAACACATAATATAATATCACACAAGTGTATACCAATATCATTTCGTATTCAAAACAGCTCAATGATGAGATGATGATTTTCGAACGACATCAAGGTAGCATGTGTAAGCAATCGACATCGTGGGTTGCGATCGAGTCTGAGCTCAGGAAAAAATAGGAGCCCTTAACTTATAATATTTCTCTTTTTCTTCCCCGGTATATTTCTCTATCACAGTCGTTATCTTCGCCATTGTACATATATAATATATAATATATTTATATTTTACATATATTCTTACATTTATGTAATATATGCGTTTATATGTGTGTAGATTCTAAACACATATATACACATATTTATTTTTATATGTGAACGTGTGTGAATATTATATATATTAATTACATGTATGTATATCAATATATATGTTCATATTTATATTCATATAGTCATGAACTGATATATATATATATATATATATATATATATATATATATATATATTTACATATATAAGTTTAAACACTTATAATCAACATACCGTTTCTCTATTTTCTCTTTTATTGGAGATATTCTTTTTATTTCCTTCGATGAAAACAGCCTATGTGGATGCGCAACATTAAATTATCGTCATGTGAGGTTTCGTAAAACTGATATAATATATATATATGTACTATAGAAATGCCTTAATCGAGAATTTTCTCCACACTTCTTCGTTCTCCTTGATGCTTCTGATGATATTATCCGCTGTCGTTTTATCTGAACATGCAAGTTGAATTTTAATATCTTTCGGAATGCTCTCTCTGGTCTGCAGAGATGCGGTGCGTTGATTCCATATGCTTATCGTAGGCACCAATCCCTCGTCGTGTCCTTTCCCTGTTCATGAAAGTAAAACATTGATTTGAGAATATCGTAATGTTAGTATAGTTTAGTTTGTACCGTCGCTTTTCTTGATTTTGCTATTCTTGATGAAGAATGCTCGGAAGGCCAGCCGCTTTTGAATTAATTTGAGGACTTGTTTGGCTTCGATTTTGAAGCGTACGATGATACTCCCTGGTTCTGTACCCATGTATATAGCATCCTCATGAAAAACGTTTTGGAATGCACCCAAGCACATTCTAGAGCACTTCGCATGGTTCTCAAAGTTCGGGGTTCCATCATCGTGGTAATATGGTATAGGGAATCTAAAACATATTGTCCATTCCGCATCCCTCGATACAACCGCACCTTCGTTTTGATTTTTTATTGAATCTGGGAAGCTTGTGTAAACTTCTTCAACGGTATATTTCATCTCTTCCTTCAGCATTGTGCTTATGTTTGTTTTTATGTAATCCATACGGTCGATACTTGAGATGTGACCTTGCTTGCATACATCTAGCATATCTTTCGAAATTGAAGCAGCGATTTTTACATAAACTTTATTCTTCCTCTCTCTTCTTAACCATTTCTTCATCGGCTGCCGGATGAATGATGCTGTTGACTCGCCTCTTATTTTCTTCCCTCTTTCTCGCTTTCCTCCACTAGTTTGGCAAGACGGAAATTTCTTTCCTTCGTCGTAATTATTTATCTAAAACAAAGATAGTATAATATGAATATTAAATATTGAGATGCCTTTAGAATACATCTAAGAAGAGAATAAGTTCAAGTACCTTGGGAGAAGGATATAGTTGATTTCTGTATATTTTGCCGTCGCATGGTATGCCATGTTTACTCCAAAGATTCACTTTGATAATTTTGAATTTAGTCCCCGATAAACTGCTCGCCGACATACGTACGCATCCGTGGATGTATACAGTTGGTTTTTTTTGGGTTGTTTTGGAGTTGTTTTGGCTATCGTTGGGTTTGTCTTGTTTATCTTTGGTTTTGTTTCGAAGTACCAAGCTGTCAGATCCTTTTTTTGATATTTCAACCTTAGCCTGAATTGTCTTTTCGTTATTGCTCATTTGTATCGTAGTAGAATTTCCACAACCATCTCTCTTGCTTTTGTCTTTATTTTTAGATACGCGAAGCAGAGTGTTTGCCTCTACAGAGTTCAATGTTATAACCTCGTTTTGTGGATTCTCAACTTCTAGGAAGAGAAATGTTCCCATGGTCTTGACTTCCTCAAATTCGCTTGCATCGAGTGTCATGATAGCATCATAACGACGCATCGTCGTTTCATTGCTTGGTAGATGTTGTGAACGCACGTATGTCTCCTTCTGATCCAGCTCATATGCTTCCCTCTTTTGTTCAGATGCCTTGTGCTGACCTTGATCGATGTGCTGAATTTCACACTGTGATTCGACGGCGGCCGTTTCAGGGACTCGATCATCACCTGTCGTCCTTGCATCAATTTGACATGAAGCAGTCATTCTCGGCGAGCTAGTCGCCAATGTGAGGGCTTGAGTCTCTGAGATGCAGACATCCATTCTACAGCAAACATC
Source organism: Bigelowiella natans CCMP2755 (assembly GCA_000320545.1). Taxonomy (NCBI): domain Eukaryota; phylum Cercozoa; class Chlorarachniophyceae; genus Bigelowiella; species Bigelowiella natans. The sequence continues at coordinate 22,884 of ADNK01002864.1, read as the reverse complement.
CTTTTGGTCACTACTTGAAGAGGATTCAAATAACATGCGTTCGCCAGAACGGGAATTTTTGAAAATTTTCTTTTCCATCCTGTCTCAATGTCCGGAGAGCGTCTGGAAGTCTGTGCCGAGCCTAGTTCTTCACAAGGGGGGGCGGTTTTGATTATGCCCTTTCTGTGATTGACGGTTTCCCTATGACGAAAACCCTGGAATTCTTGGCCTACGACAACAACAACAAAGTAAAATCCGAAAAAAACACGCAAAAAATCCTTTCCCAAAGCGTGCGAGGTTACCATCTCCAAAGCCAACTGTGTCATTGAGGTAAAAATAGATGGGATTTTGGACGCGCGACATGACTTTTGCCTTTAATCGATTCAACGAGAGGAAAAGTCGACTTTCCCAGAAATCTCGATGGTCTGAAGTGGGACATTCAATGGCACTTGTGCATTGATGTTTGCCCTTCGCTTTGCATTGTTTTTGATTTTTTCGTTCATGAAACTTGAAAAATGGAATGCGTTTCTCCAATTTTGTCCTCGTGGGTTGATGATGAGCACGTGTCAAAACTCTCACCGTGCTGGGACTTGCGAAACTGAGGAGCACAGGGCCAAAATTTGCAACTTGCCCCCCTCTTTCTCGGTGTGTCCTCTTTGCAATGCTGAAGTTGTTCAAAGTGTCAACCACCTCATCCATCATTGCACTCACTTGAATGCAGAGAGATGCAAGCTTCTCTCGCACATGAGATCAGTTCTGGGTTCAGCTTCTTCCCTCCACTCTTCATTCTTTGACGCTCCAGACTCCTCCAAAACCAAAATTCTGCTGGGGGCACCCTCAGATGATCCAATCGTAGATCATCGTGTGGACATGGCCTTCAGGAAGTTTTTGCTCAGAGTGGACGTCTTGCGCCGTCAGAATTTTGTCACCAGTGTCATTGCTTCTCAAACTTGTTCAATGACCAAGTCGTGCCATTTTGGCAACCTGGCCAGTTGATCTGCTAGTCACAGTCCTCACTGAAATCAGTTCGAGGCACTGCATTTTGCACACTGCAAGTGTCTTGCTGCACTTTGGAAATGTGGTTTTTCATCATTGTTTCATTGTTTCTTGCTCAATCGTGGCCACTGCTGACGAACAGACTGCCCAGTCACTCTCCTTCAAGTGCTGATTCGGGCCTTGAGGAGCGACTACGTGAAGTCAATCATTGACAGAGTGAAACTAGAAGCCCCTTTCCAACAGTTTCAGGTGCCTTCTCTTGAACTGCTTGACTTCAACGTTGTGAATTGTGTCAGAAGACGATGCCAGTTTGCACTCTCTTCGTGTGAAGCACTTGGGTGAAGTTGGGATCTGTCAAATGAAACTGAACGATTTGCAAGGTGTGTGTGGTTCATTTGCTTGCGGGTGACTACGAAAACCACACGCGGACCCCAAATCAGCGTCCACGAGAGTGATTTGATTTGCATTTCGGGAAACAGGTGACGTTTGGATTGATGGTGCGGATTCGCGACACTTTCTCTGAAGACCAAAGATTTCGTCGCATGTGGACAGATGTGTGGATGAACCAGGGACAAAACATTGGTCTGGAGTGCAGCATTGCATGACTTGTCAAATCTTGTGCAAACTTGTGGCACGACGATTGCCTTGCACGTTGCTGCGGGACGAACAAAAGCTTCTGCACGCAGGGTCTTTCACCTGTGCACCATCTCGTCTGTTTTCATGTTTTTGCTTGCAAAAGACACCAGTGCACGTTTGCATTTGTGTTTGCATGAAGTGTTTCTGCACTTGCTTTTGGCGGGCTTGCGGTGGCTGCTTGGCTTTTGTGCGCGGGACTGTGCTGATGTCACCAAGTGTCAACACGCGGTCCTGTGTGCGTTTGGATTCTGATGATGACTTGTGACTTGCGCTGCATGCATGTGCGCATTGGGTTCCGGCGCATTCGCGAAGATTCTCGAATCTTCCAGAACTCTCTCGAATTCTCTGGAAGATTCTCGAAGCTTCCGGAATGCTCTCGAAGATTCTGGAAGATTCTCGAATCTTCCGGAATGTTCTCGAAGCTTCTGGAAGATTCTCGAAGCTTCTCGAAGATTCCCGAAGTTCTGAGAACTTCCATGCGCATGTGCGCAGCGCAGCGTGCAGCACGAGTGGACGTGCGCATGCTGCGACAGCTCCTTGATCGTGGGTGGCGCGGCCAGACCGCTGACACGCCCCCATGGACGTGGTGACCACGATCAGAGTGCTGATGTGCACGTGCCATTTCTGCCATGGTGACAGAACTTTTGCACGGTGCTGCACATGGACGCCATTCCCAAAGGTTTCGGAGTCCGAATGGTTGGCAAAATTTTGCCGACCAAACATCGCACCACCAGACGCCTGAAACTCTGTGCAGAGGCACAAAATTCCCAGGCTTGCAACTGGGCAAGGTGCCATGATTTCGGCACGAACTGGGACTTGTCCAAAAAGTGATTTTTTCAAACGACACCAGTGTGCTTCCAGAGAAAAAAAAAAAATCTGGAATCCCTCACGTGCTTCCAGAAAACATTCTGGAACATTCTGGAACATTCTGGAACACCGATCTGGTTTCCCATGGTCAGGTCCCCAAGTTTGGGAACTTCGATCGATCGTGCTTTCAACTCTTCACCTTGCCCCACCTCTTGTGATGAGGCGAGCTACGTGCACGTCCACGTCCCCCAACAGAGCTCTTCCCTGAGAGACGAAATTGCGGGCTGGGCTCCAAACACTGTTGGCTGGCTGGGTTGCAGCCATGCCAGATCGAGAAGGAATGCCGAAGAGAATGCAGTCTGCCTTCGTGGGTCTGAAGGCATCACACTCTGGTCACAGCGACATTGTTCTTCCATGCCTCCACACAGGGAAGGCAGTTTTTTTCTGTCTCACTTGTTTTCAATTTCGCAGGTGTCTCGTGGCACGTGGCCTTGCATCTTGTTCTTGTTTTGTGGGCATCCTGTCTTTGTTCCATGTTCGCCCCCATGATTGTGCAGTGTCTGGAAGACAGACACTGTGCAATTGCATGATCCATGGCGCAATTCACATTCGCCCCCATCGGAGCTGTGCACATGGTCCACAGCAAGATGCGCAAGGAAAGGCACACACACATGAAGATGTGTGCCATTGAAACCTTGCAGCCCATGTGTTCACGTGTTGCAGGTTTCTAGATGGACGTGGGGCCGACAAGGCGAGGGAGCTTGCAAGGCAGAGCCTTTGCAGTCATTTTTCTTTTTTTGGTGCCTTGCAGCATTGTGGTCAGTTTTTTTCTGTGTGATGCAGGGAACAAGAAATCACAGTGTTTCTTGTTGCTAGGTCCTGGCAGAGCCTCAGCAAGTGCATCAGCGGGATTGTCCTCCCCAGGCATTTTGTTTGTGCAGATCTGCTTGGTTTGATGGTTGTCACGAACATTGTGACATTCCATCCTCGTGTTCTTGCCTTTCTGTGTGAATCCAGGCTTGGCTGCAATGGAGACAGCTGCTTGAGAGTCACAATGCACAGGTGCAGGTTTCGGCATTTTCATCTTGAACTCCTGTGGCAACTGAGTGACATGCACTGACTCTCTGCATGCATCTGATGATGCCATGTGCTCAGCCTCGCCACTGGACATGGCAACGACCTTTTGCTTGTTGCTCTTCCAGACAACAGGTGCGTTGCTTGACGATGTGAAATGTCCTGAGTGTGATTCACCCGTTTTCTTGCAGGTCTTCCAGGAAGCATCGACGTGGGCTTCAAGCTCAGGTTTGGACGCTGCTTTGAAGGTGATTCTTTTGTCCTTTGTGTTGACCAGGTGTTGCAGTGAGCGCACTGCAGCGATGCAGTGCACAGTTCCAGGATCTTGACTGTGGGAAGCTAGACGAGATGGAGTGCAGCAGATGTCTGGCCTGGTGGCCACCGCTGCACACATTGCTGCTCCTGTGATGGATCTGCATGCCTTCTGATCCACTTTTTCACGTTCCTCGCATTCGTCCAACTTTGATCCTGTCATCATTGGTGTTTTTGCTCTTTTCGTAGGCGTGATGTCACACTTCTGGGCGAGTCTGGTGAGGTGATCTTCCTGCGACATCCAACAGTTTCCCTCATTGTCGCTGCCAACTCTCATGCCCAGTGTTTTCTTTGGCTCGCCTTCATCGCGAAACTCAAACTTGTCGCCCATTCGCTTCATGACAAAGTCCAGGTCTTTCTCATCTTGATGTGCCATGCACACGTCATCCACGAAACATGACAATGTGATGATTCTTCCTTGTCTGTGCATTGTCATTGGGCAAGGATCGGAGCAAAGCTGGACGAAGCCAATGGCGTTGAGATGCTCGAGCAAGGTGAGGCTGAACATTGCACTTGCTTGTGTCAGCCCACAAATGCTTTCATTTGCCAGCAGGGCTAGTGGAAGGCCACTGTTGTGTGGCCGGATTTCTTCAGGTGTCTTCGGCTTCCACCCTTTGGGCATTTCCATGTGCACTTTGCAGTCCATCTTTCCAGTCAGGAAAGCTGCAAGTGCATCCATCCCGTGCAGTTTCAGCTTGAGGACAGATGCCATGGCTGACATCATCCGAAAACTGTTCAGGGACAACGTCGGGGAACAAGAGAAGAAGAAGTCTTCTCCCGGGATCTGCGTGAACCCTCGCGCGACCAGCCTTGACTCACACCGAATGGCATGGTCTGCATTCATTTTCTTCTTGAATGCCCATTCAGATGCAACTGAACTTGCATCCTCAGGTCGCACTGCCAGCGCAAACGTTCCAAGTTTTCGAAGCTGGTGCAGTTCCTCTTCCGTGGAAGGTGTCCAATGCTTCTCATCATCTCCTGTGATTGCATCGTCATGCGTCTCAGGAAGGTCCTCGATCTCATGTGCTGATGGAGCTTTCACATTCATCAGGCGGTCGTGACAGCTACCAAGCATTCCGCAACGAACACCAGGCACTCCCCTGTTTTCTCCATTCGACCTTCGAGGCTCACTTTTTGCTTTTGTTTCAGGCCCACCATCCTCTGGCGGCTCGTCAGCTGCACTGGATGGTTCGGGGGCGTCCGCGTCGGCAGGACCTTCTGGATGAAGGTGCGCCAAAGCCGAATCACCAACTTTGTTTCTCTTCAGCGAAGGAAACTTGAACACTGTGTGGCACCATTCAGTTGCACGGACTCTTTTGATTTTCAGCGTCTTCGTGGCGACGAGAAAAGTGCCAAATCCATCGTCACATCCCAACATGCGCACGTGTTCACCTCCAGCACCCACACCACCTGCAGGTCGGAGTTCCTTGTCGATGTGGTTTGCTCCGATGCATCCCCAGGTAGTTGGATTCTTCAGATTTGGTTGCTCATGGTGCAGCAGTTCTTTGGGCGTTTTTCTGCCAGGTGTGCTGCGATGTGAGGTGACGTTGTGGAGACATGCTGCAGTCTGAGCTGCGCAGGACCAGCATCCGACCGGCAAGCGTGCATGTTCTGACATGGCTCTTGTTTTCGCCATGACAGTCTGCATGTGACGCTCGGACATTCCATTTTGCTCAGGTGTTCGGGCGGTGCTAGGAACCCATTTCATTCCTTCGGAGGTGAGCCAGCTGTGTGGCTTTGCGCTCACACACTCACCTCCACCATCCGATCTGAATTCGTCCATGCTTCCACAACCTGGAAGCTTTCTGATGTGCTTTGTGAACTGTGTGGTTTTCTGCGCAACTTCGCTTTTCTTTCTCAAGAGCTCCAAGGCAACCCACCTTGTTCCTTCATGTGCGAACATCACGAAATGCTTGCAACCATCCATGCTGTCATGCATGGTCTTTGCATCAGAGTGAATTCCATTCCACATCCGGTTTTTCTTGTGGATGACAGGTGCAAATTTTTGTTTCTTTTTGACAGCATCGTTCTCAATCTTTGCTTTGTTCCCATGCTGTTTCATCCTTTCTTGGGCGCTCAGATCAAAGATCGGAGATCTTTTTGTTTTGGCCACATCACAGGCCTTGCAAAAGATCTTCTTTGGCATCTTCATCGTCTTGGAACAGGGCAAACCTTCTGCAACTGCACAGGCGTCTCTTGTCTCATCCGTTGCGATGTGCCCTGGGATGTCATGTGCGTGCTTGATTGGAGATGGCTGCTTCACAGGGCAGGATTCAAATCTTTGTGTCTTTGCACTTTTGTTCATTTGTTTGCATCTCAAATGAAACAGGCCGTCGTCTTGAAAGTCTCCGAACGCGCATTCCTCTCCGTTGGCGGCAATGCTCATTCCTTGTTTTGTTCCTTTGTGCTCGCTGCCACTCTCAACTAGTCTGTTCAGAGAGATCACATTGCCTGCAGCTTCTTCAGAGCACAAAGCTCCTTGCAGAACAATTTTGTGCATCTTTCCTTGCTTGTTTTCAGCAGTTAGTTTGACGTCGCCTGCATGATTCACAAAGAATCCTGTCCCATCTTTGCCAACTTCCATGCATCGTGGTTGAATGGGTTTCAACTCGTTGAAGAAGTCGCGGTCGCAGAAGAAGTGGTTGTTGGCTCCGCTGTCGAGAAGGATCAAAGGCTCATGGTTGCACTTCAGCGTTTGCAGGTGAGAATTGTCGCGTGCCATCTTGTCAATGCAAGAGGGTCTTTGGGAAGGGGAGCCATGATCAATGAAGGAACAGTGTTTTCCTTTGTTCTGCTTGCCTTCATCTCTCATCTTGTTTCTGCATTCCTTTTCCCAATGTCCTTTCTTGCCACAGCAATGGCATTTTGTTCTTTTCTTTGAGTTCAAGAAATGGTCTTCTCTCTTTTGCTTCTTGGAATTGTCTTGATGTGCTTCGCTGTTGTGTCTGTTCTTTCCCTTTTTGAATTTCCTCTTGTGGGCATTCAGCTGACCTGTGAGTTCGTTCAGCCTTTTCTCCAAGCCATCGTGCATCTTCACGTGTTTGTGTTCTGCACTGGTGTGTCCTGCATGTTTCTTTGAAGGTCTCTGCCCGTCATCGAGCGATCGGGAGTTCATGTGGGAACGCATCATGTCCACTGCAGAGTCGAAGGTGACATCTTTCTTGTTGTTGATGACTGCAACTACAGTCTCGCATTTTTCGCTAGGTGCAAGTCCTCGAAGCAGAGTGGTGAGCGCTTGGTTGTCGGAGCATCCTTCGTGCTGTGCCCGAAGTCTTCTGATCGTCGAGTCAAGGTCAGAATGACACTTTGTGAAGTCTCCATTGTGCTGACCCATGTTCACATCACTCAGTTTCGAACAAAGTTTCCTGACGGCTGCAGGATTGGTGGGCTCGCACTTCTCCAGCAAGGCTGCTAAGGTGACTGCTACGTCTTTGGGTTTTCCTTCGAGCAGATCGAAGAATTCATCAGGAAGGGTGGCAGTGAGGAAGAATCTTCCTCTCTTTCTTTTGTTTGTCTTTTCTTGTGATCCTCTTCCTTCAGGTTTGGGATTGAGGACATCGAATTGCTCCGGGGACAGCTTGAGTACTTCTCGTCGGTGAGCGGGGTCGGTGCGCACATTGACTTCTGTCACCTTTCCTTCTGTTTCTGTGTTGACATTGAAGCATGATTCCAAATCCGCTGCTTCAAAGGCAGACATTGGCTTGCACATGTGGGGCTTGCAGTTGCTACCATCGCACTTGAGGGTGAAGTTTTTTGGAAGGGAGTCTGTCTGCTTTTCTGACACGTTGTTTCGTTCCCACTTTCTTTGTTTTTCAGTGCTTTGGAGGCTTGACCGAAGATTGGCTGAGGGAATGCTGTTGTCGCTTTCAGTTCCTTCTTCTGGAAGGATGTAGCTGAAGGGGGGTGGGGGGGGTGCTTGGTTCTTTTCTGAGTTGGTTCTCTGGCAAGTCCTCTTGAGGCTCATGACCTTTCAGCGGGCTTGCGGTGGCTGCTTAGCTTTTGTGCGCGGGACTGTGCTGATGTCACCAAGTGTCAACACGCGGTCCTGTGTGCGTTTGGATTCTGATGATGACTTGTGACTTGCGCTGCATGCATGTGCGCATTGGGTTCCGGCGCATTCGCGAAGATTCTCGAATCTTCCAGAACTCTCTCGAATTCTCTGGAAGATTCTCGAAGCTTCCGGAATGCTCTCGAAGATTCTGGAAGATTCTCGAATCTTCCGGAATGTTCTCGAAGCTTCTGGAAGATTCTCGAAGCTTCTCGAAGATTCCCGAAGTTCTGAGAACTTCCATGCGCATGTGCGCAGCGCAGCGTGCAGCACGAGTGGACGTGCGCATGCTGCGACAGCTCCTTGATCGTGGGTGGCGCGGCCAGACCGCTGACATTTGCTTTGTTCAAAAATTGCCACAAGTGCTGGAATGGCCGATTTTGGTCATGGTCCATGGTCCATCATCGAAACTGATGCATGCATGTCACACTGATGATTGAAGATGCATGAGCCATGTGATCCCAGAGACACTGTGCACAAGAGCATGCATGACAAGATGACTGCCAAGCTAGCAGGCCTGCACTAGCTAGCCAGTGAAGCTGGCATCCCAGCATGCTGGCATGTCCCTTGCTGTTTGCTAGCTCGGCGAACGTGCACGCATGCGCGGCAGTGCACGTAGCGCGAAGTGCACGAGATTCATCAATCGCGAGATCAATCCTGCTGATCATTTCTGACTAGATCGAAGGCATGCACGACTAGACGTGCTGCATGTGGCTAGATGATGTGGAGCATTTTGCTGATCTACGTCTGCTGCTGGCACACTGGAGACGCATCTAAATGCAATGGTTTGTGATGGCTCCTCGAGCATTTTGCCATGATTTCACACGATGCACTTGCAAATGACGTGATTGCTACACGTAGTTCTATGCAATGCGGCAGCACATGGTTGTACACGATGATGGAAACACTCCGAAGAGGATTCCCAAACTATATACAAAGACAATGAATTGAACAATAAAAATACAGTTTATTATTGTGGAAAATTTTTTTTAGGATACGACTGACAGTGAATAATATACCGCTTTCATATTAACTTTGGACAACAGTGAAAGTAACACTCGTTGGTGTGATATACGCATCTGCGCACATGTCGCAGGCAAGAACCATTCTCGGTTTTTCGCTTCGGTCTCAAAATTCAATATTTCACCAACTCGTGAAAACAATATAATAATACTCATTCACGATGGAGACGCATGAGTTATTGACTAAGACCCGATTATACACCATCATCACCGCAAACTAACAAGAATACCACTAAAAAAAGACTACTACCACCGCTATATTTCCTACAATAGTTATTAAAAACGACGACTATTATCATCTGTTTGGAGGGTCGCTGTTCCTATCATACTGGAGGTTCTTCTCCGATGTACAGCATAGAAAGCTAAAGAAGCTCTTCTTCACCCGCCCCCCCTTGCCTGTAGCGTCCATCTCGGGGATGGGGCTGGAAAGGGCCCGTCCTCGTAGACCCCCTTTCTTCTGAGCCTTCCTGTGTAGTCTTCTCATCTGCGTAAAGTAGCACATAATGCGTCGAGTGGGTGCCGTGTTATAAACCACAAGAGGATTGGGGACGGGGGGGAAAACGAAAGAAGGAGCTTCTATCAGCATAGGAAATTCGTCGATGATTTCGCCGCCTCGCTGCACGGCCGTCATGGACGTAGTTCGCAGGGTTGTGCGAGAGGAATCGACGATAACCTCGCCCCGAAACACTCTGATTCGGTCTCTTTAAAACCAAGGAATGGGGCTTTATTCGATGATGTATGTGGTTTGTTTGGATCCATACCGCCTTTGCTCTATCGGGTGAAGGGATGATCTTCTCGCTGGACCCTTTGCCAGGGTTGCTAGGTGGGGAAAAGGTGGGGGGAGGGGGGAGGAAGAGAGGAGCAGCACGTGATACAAGTGAGTGATGGGTCGGAGTACGATGCGTATGATATGCAACACAAAAAAATACAGAGAGAGAGGGAGGGAGAGAGAGAGAGAGAGAGAGAGAAAAACGCACAGACAAAAACACAAAAGCGTATATCAATGTAAAAGTGAAAATCTTAAACTCGCTTCCTCTCCCCCGCCCCCCTTCTTAATTTTCCTCCTTACTGGTGTAAGGCCATGAGGCGCTTTCGCAGCGCCTTCCAGTCCTCCGACCTCTCATCTGCACACACACGCACGTGTAAGAAAGGAAAGACCCGCAAAAGCTGATCATTTTCGAGAGGATCCTACCAGGAAGTGCGGGGTTGTGTTTCTTCGATCTAGTGTCCACGCTTTGCGACTTCAGTAACACCTGATCGTCGAACCCACAAACACTACTTACACACGTACTAGTCACAGACTATCAGAAAGAACAAAAACTAGACCAAGAACACGCTATATTCTCTTCAAGGCCTGGCAGGGAGGGAGAGGGGGGGGGGGGGGGGGGGGGAGAGAGAGAGGCAATGATGAAGAAGGATATTACCGCAGGTGTAGGGAACTTTGGGGCATAACCATCTGACCCTTCCTTTATCTCGCCCAAGGCTAAATAGCAAACGACGCGAGATGAAGAGCATTTCATGGTGACTCCTCTCTCTCAACCTCTTTCCCATCCAAAATACACAGCAGCATCGTACAGACACATGACAGCACAGCATCGTCCTTGATGCAGAGAGAACACCACAAACGACTCAAGGATGATCCAGGCCACGCGATAGAAGGTCAAAGGCAATTCTCGCCACCAACACACCGCTAACTATGTTCCTACCAATCTTGCTTCACACTTGGTATTTGCCACTACCCTACCCATCCCCAGCGCTACCTCGGATATCTGCTGCGGAGAGGGGGGGGACGGATTGCGAGCGCAGGACAGGGCGTGCTGTATCATCAGCCTTGAACAGCACCTGCTCCATCTCCTCTTTGGCCTCATCGTCTTCGTCGCCGTTAGCTTCCTTTTTCCCCTGTTGGCGGAGCAAGGGGGGTGGGGAAATGGCGGTGTGGGCGCGAAAAGGGAAATCGGAATGCGATGGGCGATGGATGTTTGGTAGGCTAAATCTAAGCTCGTTTCTATTATCGTAATGCGCGAGTTTCATTACATATGTCCCTGCCTTTGCTTCATCGGCAGCAGCTTCTCCCGGATGCTCATTGCTATGCCTCTCCTTCGCATCTTCCTCTACAATCACAACCCTAGGAGTGGCAGTGTGGTCGCTGCTGCCATCGTCCTCGTTGTTGGCACGGCTGTTTTCCTTGCCCTTGGCGCTGCCCTCTTCACGTGCTATAACGTTGCTCACGTTGGCTTTGATGAGATTGTTGGTAGAAGACGACGCCGAGGATAGCTGAGGTGCGTATGTGGATGATTATGCGATGTACGCGCTTGGAATTCTCTCTCTTTCTGTGCGTTTGCGTGCCAGCGCGCGTATTCGCGGATGCATAGGACGAAAGCGAATCGCAGGTAGAGAGGGAGACGTTGAAAAGAGCTCTATTTGACCACCTTCGGCTTGCTGCGAGTTAAGGTGTGCGAGCTCCCCGCCTCTGAAAAAAAAGAAAAAGAGAGGCATTCAAGGGGATAGAATCCTCAGATCGTTGATTCCGATTAGCGAAACGCAAAGATACAGGTGCCCTCTTCTCTGCGACGAGGATGTATATCGTCGCATCTGCAAAGTATCTTCCAAAAGGCTCGTCTCATGGAGCGGGCTCTCAACACAAAACAAGCGGGTAAGCAGCCTGACCTTCGTTTTTCAGAGTGATCAGGGACACTCTTGAGAGGTCGGAGCTTTGCGTTTTGAAGGCATCCTATCGTACAGGGCATGAGAGGCCAAAGTAAGAACGCGTATCGAAGCTCGGTTGGAGATGCAATGCATAATTTCAGATCAGATATACACGTGTTTCGGATTCGACTTACCAGACTTTGCTGGGACACAGTCCTACGATAGATATATTCCATAGCACACCGAATATACAACAAATCACAATCATTTAGCCTCTCGTTGATTAGTCAAGCTGTCGGTTGCTCGTTGGTAATACCCTGTCGGATGTGCGGGATTCCCATGCACTCGGTATCTTGAACCGTGAGGTGTGCGACGCGATGAACCCATAGCCTCATTTTCTGCGAAGAAAAGCGATAGGCGCTTCAGCTGCTCATTGGAAAATGCAGTTCGGAAGTCCAACATACCTTCTTTAGAGTCCGTGTATTGAGGGCTACGGTCCGCCGTCTCTGCCATATATCCCTGTATATGCATCGGGTTTATCCTCATCGTTGGAAACGCGTAATTTTTACCACACGAGGCAGGCAGGTGGCAACCATAAATACCTTCTGGGAGGGGAGGGACGCTGAGCCCTACCAACGTCAGATTGAGTTTAGGAAGTTTTAGAATATGACTAAAATGGAGTCTATTTTTGCAAAATATCTATATTTTTTTTATGTCTCAATAGCTATCCAACTGATCAAATGCTCATCGATTGAGCTACTCATCAGATTCAGATTAGCTCAGACCGAATCGATTCGAAGTTTAAGATGTATCGCATCGTATGTTTAAGTGACGACAAGAAATCTTCCATTTTATTCCTCTAATACATTATTCAAACGGAGCTTACGAGAAGTTCGGGACGTAATTTTGACTGGATGGATGCTATTCAGGGAACAAATAAGCTAATCTCACCTGCAATTCGAACGTGGTTGTACCACAGAGATTTATCGCCTTAGTTTTTCCCTAAAAATCAAAATTGGTGCAACATATCCAATATTTAATATAGTTCATATGCGTCATCGGATGAACATCTAAGTATTATTTCCTACCGAATAAAAGTCCTCGGCGCTGAAGGTACCCGACCCTGTAGAAGAGCCGGCCCCTGACGTCACCGCCCCCTCTCCGTGTGTGTGGGCACGTCTTCAATTTCGTCAGATAGACACTGATCGCTCGCGAGGGAGGAGAAAAAGCCTACATTGAGTAGCAGCAGGGAGGCGGATGCAGGGCGTGAATTGCGTGAAAGGCGAGATTCACTCGGTGCTGACGGCATTGAGAATCCACAACCCAACGCGGACGGCCCACGACGCCTACTCTGTCTCCGATGGGGGCGGTTTCGAGAACCCCTGGGTGCGCAAACTGAAGGACCTATATGAGCAGCTGACGAACACTGATGACCTCAGCCTCATAGGTGAGAATGAACGTCTCTAGAATGAGAGGTTGAATCTACGTGACGATCTTGTGTTTTCTGACGGTCTCCCCCCCCCCCCCCCCCCCCCTCCTCATTTCCCGGGCGAGTGTAGATACGGTGCAGGTATTCGAGCCGTTTCTCAGCGTGGTTGTGGCCGAGAACACCAAGTGAGTTGAGGAGAAGATGAAAGGATAACTTCTCAAAGAATATTAAAAATACCAACACACGAAGGCATGCAGCAGCACCGCCGTGAGAGCCGCGTTATAGTTTGTCGTTGTTTTGGACGAGCCATCGTTGGCTATACTCTGAGCATAGCATCCACTTGGTTTTGTTATGTCTAGTGCTATCGTTACGGACGCCGCGCTGCAAGCCATTCACAAGTTCATGGTATGACTAACCCGCCAGCAGCATCTAGTTGACGTCGATGTTGTCTTCGTCGTTGTCGTTGTAATTGTTGTTTTTGCTGCTGCTACTCCGTACGTCTCTGGCGTTGCGTATTGCAGGAGGGATAGAAGATTCGTAGTTGATATATCTTTCTAGAATTCCAAGAAATCGCACACCTGCTGATTAAACGCCTCTCCCCCACAGCATGCCTTGCGCAATCTTTCCTGTTTTCGGTGAATATGACGCCACAGACGATGATTCATTCTTTTCTGTATCCGGCGAATACGACGCCGGTGACGAGGATTCGCAATTTGAAATCTCCCTTTTCTGTAATCAACACAACAGCTCTATGGGCACGTGCATCAGCACTCATTCAATGCCGCCCAGGTCACTATTGCACTGCCGAAACAGAGATAACACACATTCCGAGCGCTCTACGAGCTCTAACGAATTTAAACAATGGCGTGTGCAGGCCATGTCCAATATCGGTCATAGCGTGGCTCAATGCAAGTTTGACGCTGTGAGGTGAGAATACATTTACTGCATGATGCTCGATGGTAGTTACAATGGGAGGGGGAAGGGGGGGGGGGAGGTGGGGGGATGACGGAAGGATCGCAAAGGAAGCAGGAGGGGGAGGGGGAGGGAGAGAGAGAACGAGAGAGAGTAAGAGAGAGTTGCGGTCTTTATCGAGCTATCATGTCTTGCTGGTTCTAGTAGGCAATGACGCGAAGAACAGCACACATCATACACACACACACACACACACACACACACACACATACACGCAATGGTGCTCATAGTGAGGGAGAGGCCGAGGTCGTGTACATGAAATCGCTTGAAGTCCTAGTCGAATGCTTGCGTTGTCCAGCAGGTTGGAAGCTTCATTAAGCCCCTCAATTGCTTATACTCGCACATTCTTTCTCGCTAACTCTCTCTCTCTCTCTCTCTCTCTCTCTCTCTCTATATATATATATATATATATATATATCTTCCGCACGCACGCATGCACACACACAAACACACGCACACCTCGCATGATTACTAATGACGACGACTGCAAGCAATGGCGAAAATGATGTATAAGTCATATAGAGCTTTTGCCGACTTACCAGCAGAATGCAGCAATATGAGCACAACCAAAACCACAACTGCAATACAGCAAAGACAAAGCTAAAATATCCTATCACCTGCAGAGACTACGTGCATATGACTGGCATAGAAATGATGATGAAAGCGATGAATAAAAAGAGAGCATCGATGATTTGCTTATTTGTTTGTATCTTTGGAAAATATCTTCTTCTTCTTCTTCTTCTTCTTCTTCTTCTTCTTCAGGCCCTCTTCTTACCGATGATGCCGTGTGTGCAATGGTAGTAGCTTTTAGCGAGTATTTTTGAACGATCAATCATTATCGATCTGGTGTTTATTTCTATACATCCTCTATCTCTCTGTGCTGCAGCATATTCTCTCTCTCTCTCTCTCTCTCTCTCTCTCTCTCTACACAAAACACATAAAACATACATATACACACACACACACACACAGAAAGAGAGAGAGAGAGAGAGAGAGAGAGAAAGAGAGAGAGAAGAACACACGCGCGCGCGTATTCATGCATTAAATGTTCATTCTTCTACACCATGCCATCATCATCGTCACCATCATCATCCTCACCATCATCGTCATTTGCTGCTGCTGCTGCTCAGGTAACACAATGCTTCGCCGTCAGGTAGATATTAGCACGTAAAGCAATAATCACACACACACACACACACACACACACACACTGTTGATTTTGACTCTGCAGCAAGGCTGCTAGCTGGAGAGGGGTGGGGAGGGGGAAGACGGGGAGGGGGGGGTGGGGGGCGAGGAGAGGCAGGTTTTCCAAACTAGGAAGGAACTTTCACATTATTTGACTTGGTTGGGAGATAAAGGTGTGTATGCGGACTTTCTGTTTTCTCTCTCTCTCTCTCTCTCTCTCTCTCTCTCTTTCTCTCTCTCTCTCTCTCTCTCTTTCTCTCTTTGGATTTTGTTGGACGCATCAGATCTCGTCCTAACATCTCTCGGCTACTACGAAGACATGCAGATAACTCTCTCCTTCAAATGGTAGCCAGGACGATGCAAATACCATGCAAATACAATATAATCAATACAATGTATATATATATATATATATATATATATATGATATTAATTTAATATGTACATATTATATGCAGATATAGCTATTAATGTTGTTAATATTACCATTCCTATCATATCACTTTCATACATGCATGATTCGTAGCAAACCATTTTCGCAAGTATCTTTTTGTGTACTGCATTGGAATAGAAACGTTGTAATCTTAGTTCAATCAATCCTCCTTTCTGCTGTTCTTTCTCTCCTTTCTCTCGCCTTCTCTGTCCTGACTCCATACATTATCCTCACCCCGACAATCGCCTCCATTCAAAGGTCCTTGTAATCTTCGCTCGCCTTTCACCCGACACGCAAACAGGTTTCTCTCATAATTGCCCACCCCCCCTCCCCTCCCCCCCTTCCCTCAGCCCGAAAACTGAAATCTTTAATTTCACGCTTGTGATCAGGGGGGGCGGATGTAATCTACGAAGCTCGTCCTGCCCGGAGCAATATGGGAGGGGGGGGGGACCTCATCCAGAAGCAGCACACGAGTGCTGCTGTTGATGTGAAATCATCGACTGGCAGTGCGTTTTCTCCCATAGGCCATCGATTGCAGAGGGCTGAGACAAGAAGGTAGCATGCGCGAATGAGTATAGATTTTTGTGTGTATGGAGGAAAGGAAGGGGAAGGGGGGGTGGGGGGGGAGCGGAGGATTGGGGGTTCTATATATATATATATATATATATATATATATGACTCAATGTTGTACCTGCGGCTTTAGTTCCGTCGATTTCATGCCCTATGGCGTGAATACCATGCAGCGAGTGCTCAAGTTTATGGTAAAGCTCATGGATAGAACTCGGTACTTGATGATGATGATGGTGGTGGTGATGATGATGATGATGATGATGATGACGACGTTGATGATGATGATGATGATGTGATGAAATACCTTACATATATATATATATATATATATATATAAATATATGTATAATATTTATATATATTATAGAACGAAGTGGGATTCGGTATTTAGAGAATAACGATTTTGGGTGTCATCAGCATCATCCTCGTTGCGTGTTTGTTATGTGCTGGTTAGAGCTGCGTCTACTACTGAGACGTTGGAATTGGGTTGTAGGTACGATCTCCTATAGTATTGAGTATATACACGTAGTATATAATGTTCAGCGATGTATGCGTGTGTGTGCGCGTGTGAGTACAAAGCTAAACACACACACACATACACAGAAAGAGTGAGAGGTTGGGGGGGGGGGGGGGATGGGGGGAGGATGATTTATTGAAATACAAATATAATATATATATATATTATACATATAAATGTGTTTTTGTTATATAAAGACTCGTTAGAACAGCCTTTGAGACTGCAGGTTCAAGGTGATGATACACACACACACACAAACACATAAACACGCACATACAAATAGCCTTCTCCTCCTCCTCCTCCTCCTCCTCCTCCTCCTTATCTCATCACCTGACCCAAATTGTCATCACCGTCCTCATCATAATCATCACCACCATAATCTTCATAGAATCGGTCAGCTTCCTTCTCTGGTCCAGGTAGTAGTAGTAGTAATAGTACTGATAGTAGTAGTTGTAGTAATAGTAGTAGTAGTGATAGATTCTCTCCAACCAAAAACAACAATGGAGAAAAATTAACATGTCAGTCGCCAATAGTTATCTCAAATGCAAAAAGCTGATGCTCAAAGCAAAAAATAAGTATTTGACATGCACTGACGAATCGAAAGCAATGCTTTCATTTCCCATATCGAGTATCACCCCCGCCCCCCTCCCCTTCTCCTACGACGACCATATCCCAAGGTCATCCAAGATGAGTTGTGCAAGAGGCTGTTACAGAACTCGCAAACGAAGAATCTCCAAGTTCTATCTCTCACTTTACGGTTTGTTACTCTCTCCTTCTCTCTTCTTTCTCGTTCTCTCTCTTTCTTAAAATTCTTCATATCTTTGTGCATTTTCCCTTCTGCCCATCCCCCAATCGATTAGAATTGTGTACGACCTCTTCAACGCTGTGAAGCAGCACCTTAAAGTTCAGCTGGAGGTTGATGCTTACAAGCACGCACACACACACACACACACAGAGAGAGAGACAGACAGACACAAGGAATTTCTTTTTCTAAACTTATCACTTCTATTGTGCTACATCGTTTAACATCGTGTGCTATGACTCGCATCTATCTAAGTAGCATTTTCCTTTGTTTTTTTTTTCCAAACAAAGGTGTTCTTCACCAGCATTCACATGCGAATTGGAGAAAGCGACAGGTCTGGCTAGCATCTTCATCGCCATAATGACAACAATAATAATAATAATCATCATCATCATCATCATCGTGATTATAGTTATCATCATCTTCTTCAAAATCTTCACCATTATCATCATCATC
>ADNK01002864.1:0-2500 GCA_000320545.1 Bigelowiella natans CCMP2755 | reverse complement strand
CCGATGCCAACGATCCAAAGGAGGTCGTCAAGTTTCTAAGGAATTCTCCCGGCCTGGATAAGAAGGGGGTGCGCACCGAACGACTGACATAACGTCGCTGTCGCGATTTCATTGCATTTTCTGATGAAAATTTTTGTTCTGTACTTCTTCCTCCCCTCCCCCCTCCCCCCTCCGCCCTTATCTGTCATAATTTTACCTCTCTTGCGGCTGATCTCTGCGCCCGGGAAAGGTCGGAGAGCTGCTCGGGGGCTCGAAGGAGTTTCACCAGAAAGTGATGAAGGAGTTCATCTCCACGTTTAACTTTCCGTTCCCCAAGACGGAGCCATACTACAGCGGCGATGACGATGTAGACGACGATGTTGCGTCCCCCCCTCCTCCTGCTAAGGAAAACGGCGCCCCGGAGGCCGGGCGGTGTCACCAAAGTGATGGGGAGAACAGTAGTAACCAAAGAGAAGAGGGAAGTGGCAAAGACAACTCGAGCCGGGAAGATGCTGGCCGTCCATCGATGTCCCCTCCCCAGCGGTCTCCCTCCGACGCCAAGGGCGGGATAAGCCCCTCAGGGGGGAGACCGGAGGAGCGGAGGAGAACGCACTTCAATAGCGACGGCGTGTGGAAAACAGGACGGGTGAGAGCCCATCCAGGCCCTCAAAATAGCGGAAATAGTAGAGAACAATCGATAGTTGGAGAAATTTTTGAGAAGCGAGTGCGATGAGAATTTTTTTGATGATGATGATGAAGAAGAAGAAGAAGAAGACACTAGTGCTCTTAAAGGCAGATATGAGAGCTTTCTTCGGTTGTCCTGCCCTTTCCCAACAACCAAATCGTGTTGCTTTTACGATATGTGCCTGTGCAATGCTTGCTACAGGTGGATCGAGGACTTCGCGCCATTCTCGAGACATTCCATCTCTCCGGAGAGGTAGCAATAGGCTAATGATAACTGAGCGGTGATATGTTCAATTTTGTAGTTTGGAAAAAGGGCGAATGCTTTCCTTCCGCGACAAGAAGGAGGAGGAGGAGGAGGAGGAGGAGGAGGCACTGTGATCGCTGATATCCATATTCTAATTCTTCGTGAATCGATGCGTGCAGGCACAGCAAATCGCACGGATATTGGAAGAATTCTCGGCCGCGTTTTACCGTCATTCGCCAGGTCATCCTAGCCCGTCTCCGTGCATGCAAAATGTTGTGTAGAGACTGTGCTTTGCAACGTGCGATGCGGGAGGGGGGGGTTGGGCGCGCACGTTGATTCAGCGCCTAATCTTTTGCGTTGTTTACTGCATCGAAAAGGACCGATAAGGGAGGAGGAAGCTTGTTATGTACTCACATACGCAGTGATGATGCTGCACACCGATGCACACAATCCAAGGGTAATTAGTCTGCCTTCTCTAGTGCGGTGAAAGCGAACGAAGTTAAGCGCCATAGAGAAACCATCGGTGCTAGTCGACAACAGTCTCATTTTCGTGCTCATCAGGTGGCCAAGAAGATGAAGTGCGCGAAGTAAGTGAATAGCTGCGACGCTTGTAGTTAGTAAAAGGACCTGATCTCTCACAGAAAGGAACTCTCAGATATCGATTTCATGCAAATATACAAGCACAGGCTAACACAAACACACACACACACACACACACACACACACGCACTCACTCACTTACTCACAGAGAGAGAGAGAGAGGGAGAGAGAGAGAGAGAGAAAACATTAAATGTGTAATTCTTCTTCTTGTTATCGTTAAGCATTAAATCACCATGCCAATGTAGGTTTGTATCGACGCTGCGCGGCACAAACAAAGGCAATACAGAGCATGATATTTACGATCCCAACCAAATGAAGGGAAAAGGGAGGGGGGGGGGGGGGGTTGGAGAACAGCGCCTTCATCGGAAGATCTGCGACCTACAACTATGCATAGATTCTAATTGATACTGCGTAACATGACGTTGATATACATGTTTTGGTCTTCTCTGTAACCAGGAAAGAATTTCCCGGCCAAATATCTGGAGGACATATACGATGAAATAACAACAAAAGAGATAAAGGTACTCCATTCTCTATCCCCCCCCCCCTACTACTTCTCGCCAGACCTTGAAGAGAGAGAATCGCGACTGTCGCAACACAAGAAGTCTAGCAAGAATCCAGCCCACCGAGACGAATACGCTGTTTTCGCGATCTTATATCCATTCATCACTCGATGACGAGCGTGGAGATGGAAAAGGATGGGCAAGTCTCATCTATTGCCTCTTCTCTTAGGTTTTGAATTCGGATTTGCGGTCAGCCTCGGGGGAGGCTAGGGGCTTGGAGGAGATCGCTGCGTCGTGGCAAATGCTCGTTGAGCGATCACGCAGCACGGGGCCTTTCCAGGTGAGGAAGAAGGGGCGGGAGGGGGGGGGGGATTAGCGCTTTTTGTTTTTGTTTGAATGGTATCGTACACAATGCTCGTATATATGAGGATATGTATGTATATGTCTGCGAGTGTGTGTGTGTGTGTGTGTGTGTGTGTGTGTGTAGCTG